>JAQHUG010000129.1:3489761-3501263 GCA_028555095.1 Dicrostonyx torquatus
CTAGTACAGTCTCAGGATACCTGGTGGATCTCTGCTAGTATGATCATTTTTCTGATTTTTTAAATAAAAAAACTAAAGTTTTCTTACAATATATTTTGATCACATTCTTTTCCTTTCCCAAATTCTTCCTACATACCCCCACCCAAATTCATATCCTATCTCTTGCTTTCTCTCAAAAAGAATAACCAAAAGTACACAATTAGCAAATATTAAAACAAACTAAAAAATACTCAATAAAAATTTAGAAATTAACCAAATTAATATTTTTTTAAAAAAGGAAAACAAAACAAATCAAACAAAAGAATACGCACAGAACAGGGCGTTCAGTTCGTGTTGACCGAATTCTCCTAGGCCTAGAGCCTGACCCTGAGTGCCCTTGATGGACCCACTGAGCTATTCAGAAAGAGCTAATTTTCTGTTTTCCAGCAATCATCAATCACAAATAGCTTCTTAGGTAGAGGTTACACTCTGTGTCCAGTTTCCTTCTCAGGACTAGGATTCCATCTGACTTGGGTCTCTACAGGTCTTCTGCGTGTTGTCACAGCCTCCGTGAGTTCTTACACACAGGAGTCGTCTTTGACTTCACCTGTCCCCTCTGGCTCCTGCAGTCCTTCTTCTTCTCTATAGGTCCCCACGAGGCTTGAGAGGAGGGGTTTGATGATGACATCCCAGTTAGGGCCAAATGCTCCAAGGGTGCTTGCTCTCTGCACACTGTCCAGGTATGGGTCATTTTTATTTCATTTTGTTTGACACACTTGTCTTCTTTGGAGTCTCATGATGTCTTCGAAATGAAATTATATAAAATAAGCAACTGTTGTTAATACTAATGGGATGATAGGCACAGACGAGTTTTTCTTTAGGCATTTTTGATATACGAAGCTTGCCTAGGTGGAGTGGAGAAGCAAGAGGAAATTACAACTAACGAATTAGAGATTTGATTTAGCTCACGCTTGCTTAGCAATGATAAGGATGAGAATGATGTTACCTTTGGGTTCCACATGAAGATGATAAGATGTTGATTAAATTGCATCTGTGAACTCCCCAGCTTCCATCTGTAGCCTGATCTAATAACTCACAAAAGCTGATTACTCTGAGAATTGTAGGAAAATCCATGTGAAGTCCCCTTGATTATCGGCTGCTTCAGTGTCACATGACCCGAAATGTTACTTGAAGTTTCCTAATCATTCCTACAGTCTTTGTGACCCCAGCACAGTTGGACAATGACTGTGGTTTTACATGGGAATTTAGTTGATTTAAAACCGATTTGAAAATAAAGTACTACTCGCTAGAGAGATTGTTTTTTGATGTTAGATACATACTGTGCATTTTAAGTGTGTTCTCTTTGTTTCCACAGAGTTTAAATGTTTGAGTCATAAACATTTTCTCTGAATTTTTCGTTTAGGGCTTTGTCCTCTGAAGTCCTTTGATGAATATTGTATTTATCGCCTCTCATGTCAGCCCATTTAAAATACAGCTTCTTTAATGGCCTCTTTCAACGGTGGCATTAGGGGCATTCTGAGACAGGCGGCACCAACCGGTGCATTTCCCGTCCTCTGCACAGTTTGTACAGTTAAACTTTCAAGTCCTAATGAAAGGTCATAAAATTGTACAGAACTGACCAAATAGATTTCCTAGAATGTTAAATCCCCCATGAATCCTCCGGCACCACTTTAAGCGCAGTTAAAATTGCAAATCATAAATACCGAACGCTTTCTTCCTTAATGGGCGCTCACAGCTGTAACCTTTCCTGGCGGGAACTATCACGGAAAGCCCGCCAACACTTCCATTACCCTCCCTTTATCCAAGGAGCGGGCTGTGCAGTTCTTCTCTTCGCTAGATGCTGGAAACGCCTGTTCTGATTTTCACTGAAACCAGCTGCTGTTGCAGCTCTTTGGGACTCCCCATGACACACATCTATGTAAGTGGGACTCCACATTACACACATCTATGTAAGTGGTCCTACATGTATCTACATGGGCATGTGGAAGACAGAGCTCAGTGTTGGCTGTCTTCCTCAATCACTCAGTCAGGTCTTTCCCTCACTGAACTTGGAGGTCACTGATTCAGCAGCCTGGCAGGATAATAAGCTGCGGAGTTCTGGCTGTCTCTGCCTGCCCGGATCTGGAATTACAAACACGTACTAGCTCACCCGGCATTTACATTACAGGAATTCTAGGGGAGTGAACTCATGCTCGTGTGACGAGCCATCCCCCAGTCCTACTTGCAATTTTTATGAACATGCTAACAGTGCCGCTTTAACCTGATAATATACTTAGTTAGATCTCCGTGTGCATATCTATATATGTGGTTCTGTACATAAATGGATATCTATGTGGGAGAACAAATGCTATTTCCTCCGAGCTTGGTTTTCTTCTTGGTTAGAAGGGGAAAATATCGCATGGAAAAATGCCTAAAAATACTTCTACAAATTTAACTCCTTTGCTTGCCCTTGAGAGGCACTGCCCCCCTAGTACGGCAGGAACTTGACGTATACCCCAGGTTGTATTGTTCTGTTTGAAGTGCATTTGATTCAGTTGATGAGACTATACCCAATGTGCTTTGGGTGTGTTTAAAGTCAGTGGCAATCCACTTTACCCCCATGTCTTTAAGTGCCATTTAAAATGTTCTTTGCAGTGTCTTGGTGACCTAGTGCGGGGCCAGTTTATGGGAACTGCCTTTCACTGTACTTGACAGTAAGGAGTGGCTTCCCCATATTCAGGCAGCAGAGGAGAGATGCGGAATGGCTCCAGAAGGAACCTTGCTGGCTGCGTGAGTCATTTCTCAGTTTACAACAGTACTTAGAAAGATCCTTTCCTAGAAAGCATGAGCTTGTCACTTTGGTCTGCAGATGCCTGATGAGTTACAGATCTGGGATAAGTATTGAAATCTCTGTCTTTGATTTTCTCTGATTGCTTTCATCCTAAACCTTGGGACCAGATTCTTGTCCAGCTCCACCTGTATGCACACTCGCTACTTAAGAGACATCAGTGAACATCTGCAGAGGCATTTAACTGCTGGGTTTTATGACTACCTGCCAATTACTGCCCTAAACTATCAGGCAGCATGCGTTTCAGGCGTCAGCAAGCTTCATAGACAGATCTGTGATGCTCCTATGTCATCAAGAGTCACTGACTCCTATTGGAAACCTGGACTTCCCTCAAAACAGGAGCAGTCAAGCACCTCAAAGAATTCAAATTTCCATTCAAGTAGAAAAAAAAATCTCTCTAGAATCTTCTTACAAAGCCCAGACTGGGTAAAGTCTAACTGGCTACAGTCTAGAAAGACTGTTTAGCTTTGCAACACTATTTCCTCCCCTTAAGTCTTCTTATATTTAAACCAACATCTCTTGTCAGTATTCTGAGGGTTGTAAAGATGTTTCATTCCCATCACCCCATCATTCCCATATTGGCCAATGTTCTTTCTTACCCTTTCACCATTATTCCATCAACTTTCTTTGGGGTGAGTGGCTAGATATGACTTGCGATCTCCACAGCAGGGCTTCTAGTCTAGGCTTCCGAATACAGTTTCATCTCCAAGTTATTAAGGGTTTAGTGGAAAATATTTGGGATTAGGGATAAGAAACATGGCCCCTTTTCTTTGATCGTCGTGTTCTGTGAGTAGTTCAAAACAAGACGTGATATGATCTGGGCCTAGTACGTTACAGCATTTTCTCAAGTCACCTTCCATTTCATTGGTGTTTATCATAAATGCTATATAGTTGGGGAAATTGCTCATGATGTCTTCATCCAACTCTTCCTTTTCCTTTGATACTAAAAAGTACATAAAAAGTACAAACTTGAGAAGGAATTTCACACTCTACATCGTATATTTCACTGTAGATGGTTATAATAATTATAGATGGGACCTACACATATAGGACACTTTCTTTTTATAGCAACTGTATCGAATGACCTACTTTGTTATCATCAATATTGATTTTGGAAGGAGCCATTATTGGCAAAGACTTGGCAATACTTGCAATATTCTTAGTCACATGCCAAGGGGGCTGTATTTATTTTCAGCTATTTCTATTTATTTATTTATTATTTGTTTGTTTACTCTTTTACTAAAAACAGATTATTTTCTCATATGATAAATCACGATTGCAGTTTCCGCTTCTTCTATTTCTCCAAGATCCTTCCCACCTCCCCTCCTAACCAGATCATCTTCCTTTCTCTCTCTCATTAGGAAAGAACAGGTTTATAAGAGATAAAAATGAAACAACAAAATGAAATTCAAAATGATAAAGCAAAAACCATCACACTGAAGTTGGACAAGGCAAACCAACTGAAGGGAAAAAAAAAAAAACACCTCAAGAGAAGGCAAAAGAATCAGAGAACGAGTCATTTACATAAACAGGAGTACCATAAAAAATAGACTGAAATCTACAGTTTTCATTTACTCTGGTTAAATATTCTTAAGGAAAGTAGACATATATTCGGGAATATAGTTAAATACTAGTATACTGTATATAAGAGAGAACAAAATGCCAATTTCAAGAAAATTTTATTGTTTTATTATCGGAATCGTGCTGTGTGATCCCATTTCCTGCTGTAGGCAGAGTTTTTTTTTTGTCCCTCTGCTGATCTTAAATAATCACTCAGAGGCTTAATATTAATTAAAAATGCTTGGCCAATAGCTCAGGCTTATTACTAACTAGTGCTTACATTTTACGATAACCAGTATTTCTTATCTTTGTTTTGCCCCAGGGCTTGGTATCATTTTTGAGTACAGCATGCCAACCTTGCTCTCTGTGCCTCTACTGGCAACTCCTGGCACTGCCCTTCTCCTTCCTAGCAATCTCAGTTTGGCTTTCACACCTAACAACCTGTCCAGCTATTGGCCAGTCAGCTTCTTTATTAAACCAAGCACATTAATAAATCTTCACAGTGAACAAAGGGATTATCCCTCAGCACCTGCCCAGGTAAATTTCCTTCACTTGTATGTGAAACATGCACTTATTATTTTGGTTAGACCTTAAACAGAGTTATGTGCTCATTGTGTGCAACATTTCATTACATGACTTAGCAGCTCCAGAACCCTGAGGAATTTTTGAAAATATTCTGCAACAACCTGACATCAGTAAGACTTAAATGGAAAGGATTTGCCCACTATCATCGCAGAGATTTCCCCTGTGGTCTTCTCTGAATAGCTTTAAATGAGAGGGCATCCACTTAACAACCTATGTTTAGTAATCACGTGTATTCTTTGTCTTACGTAAAATGAAACAAACCCAGGCAGTTGAAAAGCGTATGGTTCTTACTTAGATATGAGATCTATGAATAAGAAATAAGAATAAATGTAGAACTAGGTCCTAGAGTAATGACTCTTAGTGGGTCTGGGGTCTATAGAGGGGACAGGAAGAGATGATGGGTAAAGGATGAAGAATTGGAGGAACCCTTAGGAACATGTTCAAGAGAAACATTTGACAGCATGCTGACTACAGCCAATGTCTATATACTGCACTCTTCATATTTCCATCAGAAGATATAGGGGTTATTTTTAATATCAATCTTTAGTGAATATATGATAATTAGCTCAAATCAGCCATTTCACAACACATATACCTTCAAACACGTTGAACTTGAGATGTATGTATAATTCTGTTTATCTATGATTTTCAGAGAACGGAAAAATGGATAAACACGTAAATCCTTTTACGTGCTATGCAAGATTCAAAATGTTTACCATCATCAACTTTGAAATCAAACAACTTACTCAGAGAGTTAAAAGATTGTATAGGTAAGTGAATGACCCCCCGTGGGAGTAATCCATTCTCGGCCGTCTTCCAGTCTTGAGCAAGGGTAGATCCTGAACAACAGAACACTGCACAGCATAGCTGAGCTGTGCACCAGCTGAGTAGATTCAACCAATTTCCAAGCATACCTGCTCTTCTGAAAGTTTAGCTGCAAGCATCTGCTAAAAACATGCTTGACGGATGGACTTTGACAATCGACAGTTGGCAGGTGGTATTCCCCAGGTGACCTCTGAGTTTCTAAGGTGTTTCCATCATTAATCTCTGTCAATGAGGGGCTGAGACTTATTAGGACATTGATTGCCATGGTCCCTCAGAGTTCATCAAGCTAAAGTATGAAGCAGGGCTGGAGGATCTGCTCATAGGTGTCTAACCGATGCGGCTGCTGGTCCTAGCCAGGGATCCTTCTTGTGAAGGAATGGACAGAAAGCAAACCCCTCTCCCTTAACAATGAAGTTATTCCAAACTGCATATTTAACAGTAGATTCCCTCCTCCTCCTGTGGAAGCCGTCGACCTGGCCACAGTCTTTCTTCAGACTCTCCTGAGATCTTTTCAAGAACTATGTCTATTGGGGCTTGTGACAGCATACAAATTAGTCCACCACTGTATTTAAAAGGCTAAATCCTTGACTTTTAATAAATAGTACATATATGTATAGCTACCTATTTTACTACATATCTATGATATGTTTTATCCAATTTCTTAATTTTGGTAGTAATACATGCTTGGAAATAATACTGTTTTATATATATTAGCAACTTATCGACTTAACATTTTTAGTTCTTTATCTGAAATGAGCATCTTTACGGGTGATTGACCCTATTTTATGACATACACTACTAAATATCTCAAAAGCATATGTTAATTATGTTTATTTTGTAATATTTTCTTTGTTAAATGATCATTTTTTAAATTTTTACAAAATAAATTCTTGAATATCAACAGGTAAATTGTGTTCTGATGTACGTGACTCTGGATAGTCTGTCAGTTTATAGATGTCAGAGAGTAGGGCTGAGATACTAGACTAAACAATCGAGAGGGACTTGACACCAGGGGCACACTTGGTAGAAAGTAAGTGTTCATTTCCCCTTCTTATCTGTGCCTTGCATTAAGATGGCTTTTTAGTTCATGTTCGCTGTGGAATACAAATTAAGTATAAATCATTTGAAATGTTTAAGTGTTTGCTTTTTGAGTGCTAGACCATGGACCAAAATATCCATTGTCCATAAATATATATATCGTCCATATATAAATATATATAATATATATATATAAATATATATAAATATATATATTGTCCATAAATATATATATATATCTCCATATACATTGTCCATAACTATATATATATATATAATATATATATATATTCTCAGCACTACATCCCAGTCCTATGCAATACTCCAGTGTGTTGTGAACTCACAAGCCAGCCATGGTGGAGGACTTGTCACAGGTGCCTCTCTGTAATCTCAATGTTGGGCTCCGTGATTTCCAATGATTATTTGTTTTGTACTGTTGTTGAAGTTTCCTTAAGCAATTTTCTAATTCTGCTGATTCTGAGCTGTGAAAGTTCCTAAAAAACATAGCTATCTTAGCATGCCTTCCTAGGTTTTGCCCCTTTACCACCCCCTTTTCTTTGTTTGACTCGACTGCAAATCCCAGCCATCTCAGACTTTGTCCTTCCAGGTTTCCATTTATAGACTGTATTCATTGGTTTTCTCATCAAAGTCTCACACACAAAAATACCCGGCAGAAGCAGCCAAAGAGAAAGAGTGGACTTTGGTTCAGAACTGACAGGCAAAACGTGCCAAGAGGAGCTGGTCAGTGTATGACGCAAGGGTGACAGAGGACAAAGAACACAGAATGGGACCATGAACTCTCAGCACCAAGGACACACCCCAGCTACCTCCTTCCCCAACATGATAACACAGCCTTAACTCATCCACCTCTTGGTCAAATCATTGGGTTCCAAATTCAGTAAAGGACTCATCTAGTGTTGGGTCAGAAATGGCCTTGCTAACATCCAGATGGAGTTTACAATCCACTAGACACTTATAAACGCAGTCACGCCGAGGGTCAAATTTAGTTGTCACCTGTGGTAAGTCCTTTCTAAAGCATAACATCTTTTTGAGAAACGTGGAGAAAAATGAACACAGTCAAAAGAGCAGAACTGACATCCTGTTGTCTTCTTCGTCTTCAAGTTTCCCTGTGAACTAGAAAGTTGCTAGCAACGTGTTTACAGATTTGAAGTAAGAAGTTCAGGAAGATAGTCATGGGAAGGATACAATGAAAAAGGAAATGTAAGAAAGTTAACTTTAGCAGAAATTCATTAAAATGAATATCATATGAAATTTCTCTTAGCAAAGGAGATGCAATGGGAGCATGGGTCCTTCCTGTTCCGCAGATTTTATATATATATAATATATATCGGTGCGCTATATATATATAATATATATATAATGTTAATATATTATATATAATATATATTGGTGCTATTTTAAACCTGCAGAATCATTATGAAAAAATTAGCTTAATGAAGCCTATTTGTTGTAACATTAAGGGAAATATTTGACAAATTAAATATGTAGTCTACAATATACCGAATTTGCATCATTATTATTAATATGTGAGTATGTGAAACAGAGACTGAGCAATGATTCACTATAACAACTGTTAAGCTCAGACAAGTGTCTGGCTTAATCAGGCTTAAAGAATGAGGAGCGGAAACCCTCCCTACCACACGCTTATAATTCGCCATTAGTTTAACTGTAAGAGTAATGTTGTGTAATCAGACTGTAGACTTCCTGCAGGCATGTGCTCTTGATTGTATGGCTCAGTTTTGCTGCCACGTTTGAGTCACTCTTGGAAACCCTCCACACATGAGGATGAACCAGCCGAGTCATGATCACTCCCCACCACCTCTCCTTGCCTTTTTGCCTTAACGGTGTCATCCCGACCTTTCCTGTTTAATTCAGATGAATTAACAGTGTTCGGCATCTCAAACCCGATTTCACACTTCCTCAGGAGTCCTGTGAAATTTCCACGCCTCGTCGTTACAACAACTCACAAGAGTTAAGTGTGAAATAACTGTGAAGGCATGGCGGAGAACGTGAGATGCGGCATTCGGCTACGGATAAACAAGACACCTGTATACACGGTATAGAAACAGGATTTACTTGTCCCCTTGACATTCGGTTCCAGCACGGTAGGCTTCTCTGACTGTCTGAGAAAGTGAAGAAACGATTTCCCCAGGGCTGCCAAACCGAGCTGACACTCTAATTACCAGTGCTTTCTCCAATCCCCCAGCTTTCTTCACTTACTGACAATGGTGTAAGCACGGTATAATCATGTCTCATCCAGCTGAATTATATGTTTCTCCCCTTTAACTAAGCTTTTCAGCAACCCTTTGTTAAGCAGCAGCTTCAAAATAATTTTAAAATCTTATAATTTATCGCTTTCTACCTCCTTACACTTAACTTTTTGACAAATCCCAGGTATGCAACTGAGAGGCATAATTGGCACAGTGATTTACGGACCTTCATGCTATACAATTTGCGCTCCTGTGAATGACGTAGACAAGCACAGGAGCCATCCCTCTTCCTCGTGCTTCTTTTCAACCTCTTTGAGAATGTCATCATAACTCAAGCAGGTTTATTGAATGCTACTCCGAGAGAGACCTGGAAGCTTGATTCCAACTATTAATAGAAATTTTCTCCATTCAATTTCTATTAAAGTAATTTCGATTCATCAAGAAATAATCACACTTCATTTTCTATTTTTGACTTTGCGTACGGTCAACACCTACGGAGCAGTTGAGGTGTATGATAATCAAAGACTTGTTCACGGCTGAATAAATTCAATACCCTCTTTCATCAGTGTACCACATTAAAAAGTCCCTTGGCATATTTAGCTTGATTGTTTTAGATATTACAGTGGATTTCTAATATTACAGTCCTCAAATACAGCACAAGCAAAGTAAGAATCTGTTTTTAGCCATCTCTTACATGCCATGAAAATTGGATCAAAATGATTTTCTCTCTTCCAAACAAGCAAATGTAGTAGCAAGCCTGTAATCTAATCTTTGCACGACAAAGGGAGAGTAAACATTAATTTTTCTTTCGTGTAAAAGGAAGTACTCTGATTAGGTTTTTTTCTATGTCTTAGACAGGTACAAAATCCTGTGATAGAAGGACTGAATGCCATTAAGAGAAAACCCACCATTGCTCAAATGCCATCTCTGTAGGGTGATTATTTTATAATTTTAACTCCTGCCAATGTTCCACATATAATCAGGGTGTATAAATATAATTCAGTAGTCCTATGTAAGAAGATGGGTAGAGATTTCTCAGAAAGCCCATGTTAAGTAAGTATTAATTATAAATATTAGACAGACAATGTATGTCTAAATTAACACATATGTAAGTACATATTCTTTCCCTTTATACCCTTTTTATAGAGTTATACATGCAATGTATATTTGCTTTACTATGTGTTTTTACCTCAGGTGGCTGAAGTTCTTTCAAGTATATTAAAATGTATTTTAAAAATGTACTTAATTCTAGTGAACAATTGATATGTTCTATAGGAAATACTTAAGTTGATAGCATACTGGTATTTAAGAAACTTGGGGGGGTGCTAGAAAAAGTGAATAGAGATTCTAAAGTCTAGGCATTTTCGGTGGAATGTGCTTGGCATTCTAACTATATGCTGCGATTAAAACTCTTTTTAGGAATCCTTGGAGTGACACCAAGTCTGCCCAAATACCTGTTTAGGTGTCTATCTTGCCGATCTACTCATTATCCAGTTGACTAATATTCATCAAATGTATAAAAGATATTAAATAGTTTTTCACATGCTACCTACCAACCAGTATATTTGAATATGAATACCTTAAGCCTAAAAGGTCAATCAGTAAAAAAAAAAAAACAAAAAAACTAGTCCCATAATAAGTAATAGGCTAGCTTCATTTCACTGAGGATTTAGACATCCAGGACTAAACTGTGTGTGATGTCTGTCTGTCATCACAGGAATATTCAATGGCACTTTACTGGGAAGCTAAATCTGGGGAGCATATCACAAGCATGGGCTCACACCCCATTTCATTACAGTCTTGGTATTTAGATGTCCTTAGAATGAGGTAGAGAGACACCTGGGGGTGGTTGACTCTTCTTTCTAATTAAATCTGCCCAATATAGATTACTGATCTATGACACAGGGACGGGCTCCTCCCTAGACACCCTGCTTCGTGACTGTTCAATTGGTCCCCTGCGTCTTGTTAATGGTCCTGTTTTCCAGAAGCTCACACCTCCCTACTGTGAGAAAAATATTTTTGTTTTTATTTTGGCTGATTCTCTACATATTACTTTTTCAACCAAAGCTCCTTCTTTTAGAGCTAAGAGTTATCAAGGTTTAACCATGTGTGTGCTTTCTATCCACAAAATATCAAGGGGTCTTGAAAACTGCATCATAAAAAAAGAAATGTATAGAACTCTTCATTCTCAAACTGACCCATACATGATGAAGTCACAGAGAAGGGGCTGTTGAAACTTTGCAATTAGGACCCTTGTGACAGTGTATCCTGTTGTATAAAAGGGGAGAGAGGTATGGGTTGTGTTCCCAGCACCCAGGTCCCAGCCCCCAGCCGCCGGCCTGCTCAGCCGCTGGTTGCTTGCTTATGCCCGAAATAACCACATGACAATTATATTCATTTAAACTCTGCCTGGCCCATCATCACCAGCCTCTTCTT
>JAQHUG010000129.1:3533801-3552954 GCA_028555095.1 Dicrostonyx torquatus
CATGGTTTATTGAAACAAACTTAAGGTCAATTTTGTTATATGTATATTTCTGCTTTTGATTAAGACATTGTGTTTGTGCAGCTCATTTAAAAATGTAATGTATAATTAAGAAAGTTAAGTTACTAGATAATCATCTATAATAATCAAGCTTGTAATCATGTTAGTTAGGTTTTCTCGATATATCAATATTTCAGTTAGATAGGGATTCTTCAGATCTTTCAGAGACCTTCAGATTATGGCATTAAAAATGTTTTAAGAAGTTAGAAATTTTCATGACATGAAACATATCTGCTCCTGGCAGCACCAATTACTTCAAGACGAAGATGGGCATCAAAGAGGCTCCTTGTGGAATTTGTTAGACATTTGGGCAAGAAACTGCTCTTGCCTGGACTGCTTGATGAACTGGACATGCAGGACCTACAGAGAAATGACTGCTGAACTTGTTTAAAGGTAAGACAATCCTTGGGTGTTCCTGCTACATGAAAGTGTCTGTGAGACATTTTGCAGGATACAGAAGAAAGTTACTGACAAACTTCCAATATATGCAGACCTGTCTTTGAAATTTCCTGATTTATGGAAAAGTCTGCTGAATACTATGGGACTATATACTGAATATAGATGCCCCAATGGTACAAAGAACTTTGGGTGACTGTCCAGGCAGCAAGATGTCTCTGTCATTTCAAGAGTTTTGGAAGTTGCTTTAAATGTACTTCCTGTTTACTTAAGTAAGATTATATCCTTCTGGAGTCTTTGATGGGGTTGAAGAATAGATAGTTATAATTATAGTTTTCCTTAGTTATGATTAAAAAATAAAGTAAATATAAATATTATAACTGTAATTCTTGTTTGATATCTGTTTTATTATATATAATTTTACTATGTTAATATTAAAACTTTCTTTTTTATTTAAACAGAAAAGTAGAAGTGATGTGGGATTTCCCTCTGTATGCTGTGATTACCATTAATAAATAAAGAACTGCTTTGAACCTATAGGAGAGCAGGGCGAGGCAGAGCAGAGCTAGGCATGGAGGACTGGACTGAATTCTGGAAAAAAAAAAGGGTGGAGTGATAGAGAAGACATGTAGCCCCACTGGAGCCAGAAGGACTTTAGCCTGTAAGCCACAGCCACGTGGCCATACACATATTAATAGAAATGGGTTAAATTAATACATAAGAGTTCACCAATAAGAAACTAAAACTAAGGGGCCATGCAGTGATTTAAATAATACAGTTTCTGTGTGATGATTTCGGTTCTGGGCAGCCTGCTGCTGTTGTATATAGGGGAGAGGTGTGGGTTGTTTGTTCCTGTGTTCCCCAGCCGCCAGCCACTGGCCCTCTCAGCAGCTGGCCGCCTGCACCTGAAATAACCACGTGAGGATGGTATTCATTTAAACTCTGCCTGGCTTATTATCACTAGCCTTTTCCTGGCTAGCCCTCACCTCATAAACTAACCCATTATAAAAGTCTGTAAGTCACCACGTGGTGACTTACCGGAAAGGTCTAACCTGCATCCATCTGCGAAGGTGGCTCGTGGCGTCTGGCTCACTTCCTTTCTTCTCCTCCCAGAACTTCCGTTCTGTCTACTCCGCCCACCTAAGGGCTGACCTGTCTATAAGCCAGGCAGCTCTTTATTCAACCAATAAGAGTAATACAAAATACAGGAGAACACTCCCACATCATGCTGCTACAGGCAGGGTGGAGACTGTGGAGGGTGTGGTGCAGGGGCAGGTGATGGTATGGAGGATAGGTAGGAAACACTTGTGAGGTGAACTGGACCATCATGACCCACATGGAGTTCACAAGATTCTCATTGAATTTCAATGTAGCTGCTGTGTTAATTCCATACTCTTGTTTTCTTAAGGAAGTTTTATTGCCGTCGTGCACAGACGGTCTGTAACTGCTTCCCTGCCTCAGCTTCAGAGGACTCTATTTGAGGCAGCGATGGCATTGCTTGCAAAGTTTGGATTGTTTAGGTTTTTTTCCCCAGATTTCTAACTACTATTTGAGGCTCTAAAGAGTGACTGAAAGACTTCATTCAAAAATAAGATTGTTTATCTGTCATTTAGAAAGTCGGATACTCGAGCAGAGTGCACCTAAACTAACACTTCGTTGTACTCCCGTGTCTCCTAACATTCCGTCCTATTTCCCAATATACCAGTTGTTGCAATGTGAACTTAAAAATGGAAATGGGAGAATTTGAAAGTGCCTTTTCAGAAATTAATTCATAATTATGGTGTACGGCCTGAAGAAGCTTCCTGACTAGACACATTTTAAACTTTACTACATTTACTGTTACATGTTTATCATCGGTGGCATGGACACACCAAGTCACACAGCAGCCCCAACCCCATATAAAACACACAGATATAGCCATGGACAGCCGCAGATACCCTGCAACCCTATGGATCTTCAAAGAATGCTGGGTAAGGAGAAGTCATGTTGCTTTCTTCCCTATAGGATCTAGAATGCATCTATTCTGATAAGCATCCCTTCCACCCAGAACACTGAGATTGCAGACTAACCCCATGAGACTGGTGGGTCAGTTGGTGCCACCGTTTTTTTCCTCCTGGAATCTGACTTCATGTTGTGATGTGATCAACTCTTGCAAAGCCTTCCTGATGAAATCAAGGTATCAGGTTGCAATTGACTCCTTTTTACATTCCCCCACTGTAGTCTGTTGACCTTTTCAGTATTCGAAGCAAGATTTCCAAAGAGCTGCCTACTCCTTTCTCCTCCTATTAAAATGTCCAGTGACTTCTGGCACGGCTGAGGTGACTGGCCAACTGAGATGGAGAATTTTAAAAAGGTCAGTATGGTTCAACGCACCACATATTTCTCGGGATTGGTAAAGTGCTTTTAATATGCACTTTACCTGTTTTTAAAGAAATGAAATTCAAACAAATGATTCCAAAACAGAACATACTCTGTCAATGCCTTTTCTAAACTGGATCTAGCTTGTTTATTGCCTTTTTTCCCCTTTAAATCAGTTTTGCTTGTGCTCCTACTTAGAGAAATGAATGTGCACAACCCGAGTCATAATGATAAGGTTCCGAACAGTGGGGCAGCTATTGACAATCTTCATGAGCCCAGACACATGTGTACCTTTGAGTGTCTGCTCAGCCAAACCAAAGTTAAGAACAGAAGCATAAAACTCATTCAACCAAAAGACACTACTACTCCTTCTGCTTCTTTAGGGACACCACAGGAATTTCGTACAGCAATCTTCAGAACCGGTGACATCACTATGCATGGACTTCCACATTGCATTTGCAGACAGCAATGCAATAGGAAGTAAATTTAAGGACAATTGGGCAAAGGGAGGGAAGTAAATATGTTTCAGAGGTCTCTGAGTGTCCACAGGCCTTTTTGGGTCAGAACTAAATTTCTAATTCCTTGCACATCTAAGGTCAATCACATCAGAATACAAGGCAGTCCTTACACAGGGTAGCAGCACACACTCTCCATGATATATGTAAATTCCACAAACCCTTGAATAAAATTCATGTAAAACAATTATTTCTTCATTTTATTTGGTACCAGTGGATATAGCAATTGCCTAGACAATCAAATGGAAAAATACTGAATTGGGCAAAGAATGGGAATTGGGTACAAGGATATAATTTTTACACACAAATTGTGAAATTCTTCTAAAGGTGTCATGCAAACTAAAAGAAGGTGTAAGCAAGTGCACTGTAAACAAAAAATTATTTCAGCACACGATGAATGCAGAAAAAATAAAGATCGACTACAGTTTGCTATTATGAATTCAAAAGTGAGATTTTGTTTAATTATGATGGAATAAACTAGGGATAAACTAGGATCCTCACACTGGAACTATACAAAAATGAATATAGACAGTGCGTATTTTTGTCCTCAAGACTTCAAAATAACAGTCACAAAACCAGGCTTCAAATTTTGAATATGTATTTATAACATCAGTGTGTGTGTGTGTGTGTGTGTGTGTGTGTGTGTGTGTGTACCTCTCTTTCTCCGTCATTTAGATAGACAGATATAGATAAAGATAGACCCATCCCCTGGGAAGACTTTCTCTATAAAATTCTGTTAATAATATCTGTTATATGAAAGAGAACTGGTGATGGGTGTATTGAATTAATGACTTTATTTTTATACTTAATACTTGGAATTATCTTGAGACATAAAGGCTTGAAAACTTACTCACTAAAAAAGCCTGTGTTTTAAATTATCTACCATAAAGTCCATGTACTAGGTTGAAAAGGAATAAAAACTATATAACAGGTAATCTCTGCCATAAAATTAATTATAGCCTCAAGGAGAGATTAGGACCAAATGAACATTCCATTTTCTACAGTAGCATCTTTTTAACATTGTATTCGGTTAGTAGATCTGTCTATTTCCTATTTTATTTTAGTTATAGGAAAGGTACTCTGCTTGCCTAGGATAATGCAAACGTGCTCTCATTTTGGACATATTAACAAACTGGGAATGGGCTTTGTAATACACCCCAACCTGAGAAATCAGCATATAATGATTAAAACGTGATGATCTAAAGGTTGGATAGACTTGTGTTATTATGAAAATTTCAAATGTAAGGTATGTTCCCAGTGTTTATGTGTGTGCTTAAAATCCACTTGGAAGCAAAAGCTAGCATTAAAATAATCTTTCTGATCTAAAACTATTCCTCTAACAGGTTCTAATTAACTAACTAATTTTAAGCAATCTATCGTCATTGCAAAGTACAGTAAAAGTACATACATGTTTCCTTATCCAACATGTGCAGCAGACATCGAACATCTTGTGTCAGCGAGGGACTCCTGCGTGACCCTGTGACCCTGTGTTGACACGGTGACACACAATCACCCACACAAGACGAAGGCTTACTCTCAGTGCAGGTGCTATGGTTTGGTCAGGCAGGTACGGGAATGAGCAGTCACTGAAATACCACGGATGAAAAGCGAACAGTGAAAGAAACCACAGTGAGAAGCTTAAGACCGGATGAATCATTCCCAACGGTGTTCAGTGGAAGACAAAAGTGTGACAGCCATAAAGAGAGATTGCTGTCAGAGGTGGGTGGTAACAGCAAGCACCGAAAAGCAATGGTTTCACGGTGGTAGAGTGCCCATGTGTTATTATTTTGGTTCTTTCTTAGCTATACGTTATCATTTCTAATAGTTTTACCCATAAATATCTTTTGTGCTGTGCGTGAGCTATTTAATGCAACATATCTGTTACAAAGCAAATCATATTAGATACTTGGCTCTCAAATAATAGTCAAGCAAACGTTTATAACACTTGCTTTTTAGGTACACTCAAATGATAATGTGTGGTTTATTACATTGGTCTTTTTGATTGGCAATTGTAACATGAGGAGCCTGCTCATTGGGGTTACTGTCCCCCCATCCCCCACAGCCGGCAAGCCCCAAAGAAAATCACACAGAGGTCTCCATAAGATTATAAACTGATTGGCCCATTAGCTCAGTCTTCTTACTAGCTCTTGTAACTTATATTAACCCATTGTTCTCATCTACGTTAGCCACATGGCAGGTACCTTTCTCGTTACATGTTGCCTCTTCAGTGGTCTGCACAGGAATGGCGAGGGAGCTTCCTGCTTCCCAGAATTCTCCTGTTGTCATCTCTACTTCCTATCTGGTTTTCCCACCTATACTCCCTGCCTGGCCAATCAGCATTTATTTAAAACATGATTGACAGAATACAATTCTCCCGCACCAGGCAAGTGTATGTGTACGCATGCAAGCTGATTTTGCACATACTTTATCAGATTTGTGCTGAAGCGTCCTGAGGCAGAGAGGGTGGTAAAGGAATGAGAGCTTGTTTCCAGCTTCTGTTCATCCTTTGTTACTCTAGAAGGGAGAAGAGCTTTGTAGGAACAGGGCATCCGACGCATTTGCCGTGATTGCTTCTTGATTCCAGGAACTTAATGGCAATCCTTTCATATTTTCTACATGGCTAATCATATAATTTGTAAATTCAGATAGTTTTACTTCGCAATTCGAGATTCGTGTACGTTTTCTTTTACATCTCCGCGAGCTGTTAGAGGCACTGCTTAGCTGCGAAGTTCTTCCCCCGTGACTGGTCTATGCATCTGGACTTGTGATTGTCTCATTCTCCAGCATTTTCTTCTAGATTACCCAACTTCCTCCAACTTCCTTCCTTCTTAGACCTCCTCTACAACGCAGCAGAACCTAGGAAACCAGGGTTACTCAGGACTTTACTGTCACACCTTTCCCTTGGAAGCTTTTTAAGCCGACTTGTACCTTCAGACTTTTGACGCGAGGATTTGTAGTGTCTAGCTGGTCTGTGACACACTCTTGGGATTGTTTTTTGGAAATACTGGCTTCTTTTAGTGAGGTTAGTATCTCTACCGACTGCCTCTTCCTTGGTACTCATTTAACACACTTCTTTTCCGGCCAAACTAAAAGTCTTCCAAATGTTTCTTCTCTCCTCCTTTTAAATCTTGTTTCTCCCTCTAAATCTGGCTAAACACGGACGTTAATGCATATGTCGAGTGCTTGATTTTGAAGTTTCATCTTCTAGATTCATCAGTATCTCACCTCTAGACCCAGCTTTCACAGTGTCTCAAACACTATAATAATCTAATTAAGATTTCTGTCATGGAATGAAAAGGACACGCCTTAGTCAAATCCCCAAGAGGCCGATGTTCCCCACAGAAACATGTTTGCACGCCTGCCGGCTCCAGAGTCTCAATGACTAGCACAATGCGCGTTGTCTGGCTTCCCATGCTCTGATTTCTAATCTATTCCTCCGAACTGCCCAGGCACCCGCAGTTCCAGCACAGAGATCCCTCCCATATCATATGGTGTGATGAATTCCGCAACCTGCTTTTCATTACCAGATCTTCCTGTGAGTTGCCGCTCTGTCATAGTTACTAAATGTCAGACGTTCAATAATTAATTTACAGGGATGAATGTCTTATTTGGGCTTCTTTTAGAGGTTCAGTTCCATGCTTGTTTGATGATTCTCTTTGGTTATAGAGCAGTCAATAATGGTGGCAACAGGTGTCCCCGGAAGCTCCTTGCATCACGGTACTTGAGAAGTAAGGAGTGGAAGGAGTTGGGAGCTGAGGTTCTAGTGAGGTTTCAGCGACCAACTTCCTTCACCTGGATTCCACATTTGGATATGTTTCTTCTGTCCCATGAATGCTAAGGACGGAGGACCAGTCTTCAACATGTGAGTCATTGGAAGATAATACTAAAGATATAAATAATAGCAATAGAACATCCAAAGTTATTGGTTATGATATATGATGTAGGAAAACGCCAATAGGGTTTTCAGAAATATTTTTCTCTTTTTTTTGGTTTATCTCTTTATCATGTATCTTCTATCTTTCCCTATATCTAGCTTTATTTAACTATTTATTTATCATCTATGATCTATTTATATATCATCTCTTTATCTACTTATCTCTCATCTATCTATCTATTCTCCTCTGGTATAGAAAGACAGCCACTGTAGTTTTTCAAAGAAATTGCATTTTCTTATAATTTATGAAATGTTTATTCTCCGAATTCAGTACACATTCAAAAAATTCTATTTTTAAGTAACATTTAATACGATACTGTCCTACGTAAATGACACACTAAATTTTGAAAATTTAGCTGTATGATACTGACAGATGTATGGATTAAAATTAAATGTGGAACAATGGATAACTTGTCAGGAGGTTTATTACTTAGTCTAGTGTGATTAATAAATTTGTTTCAGATAACGATGAGTTCCTCCACGGATATCAGCAAACGAAGACTTAATACGCCGTATTTGAAATAAAAGTGTGAGCTACTTTCAAGTTGTCTGAACGAGTGCTCCTGCAATTTATTATTAATCCAAAATTTTTATGAGTTCCTAGATTATTTTTTGAGAACCAACACATTACTCAATATCGACTTATTATCCTAATTAACCCCACAATATATAATGCAAGTGCCCTAAAATAATTCATTTTCAGAGTTTACATAATTGATTACAATTGATAGAAAATACCCAGTGTGAATTTTCTGGAAAGCTGATTCATTCAGTAGATATAAGGAGAACGGGCTAAATTTTTATCATATTATTAGTCAGAAGAAACAGCTGATGATGTTCAGGAGAAATGTTCTTGCTTCCAGTCCACAGGGGAACTATTTAATAAACTGCCACTTTGATGTGCTAAATGACATCCCAATGGACAGAGGAGATGTCTCTCGAACTCTAATTTGCACTGTGGGAGCAATTTGCTCACTGGCAAGTTCAGGCCTGATGTATCAGACTCAAACATGCCTGCACATTCACGTAAATATAGCTGACAACAAAAGAACACTACAAGAAAAATTGCCTTCCTCTTTTTGTTTTTCCTCTTCCAAATGTGAGTTCCTTGATTCACCGGGGTATGGCTTAAAGAAGGCAGCTTCTTACTGAGCTGCCGGGACCTCATCTGATGTTTTCACTCAACGAGGTCTCCCCAGGGTTACAGAGGTGCTAAGACTCAAATGGTTTCAAGGTCTTCTTAGGCGTTTCCAATGGCTATGAATGAAGATTCGGGAAGGCTCTTCCACCTTCGGTTAATATAGCTTTGGTACTGAACCCGTTTTCTTAGTTTATATGATTTTTAGATATTCTGCAAAGTATTGGGAATGTGAGAAACTATAAAAAGATGCAGTGTTTTGTAAAAAGTTCTTGGCAAACAATTTTAAAAAAGCTGTTTTTGAGTTTTCGGGGTGAGTGAGACTGTGGTACCCTGAACATGGCTACAGTTTTCTGCAGAAGACAGGCTCTCAGTATCACTTCTCCGAGTGCACAGCAGTGTTCTCTACTTGCTTTATTAAAACTGACTTCTGATGTGTTCTTTCAGGGACATTCTACAAGGTATAAATGAGACTATCCAAAAAGAGGTAAAGTAAAAAAATCTTCGGATGTAGATACAAAATTTGGATGAACTGTATAAACCAGGTTAAAAAAACAAAACAAAAACATTGCTGAGTTAGGGGCAAGAGAGCAAAAGGGCAATAGCATGGCACAAGAAGTGATTCAATGGGAGAAATATAACACACACACACATACACACACACACGCCACACATACACACACACACCACATACACACACACACCACACATACACACACACACCACACATACACACACACACACACACACACACACATTTTATATTTATCCCAAGGCTAGTGAATTTCCGTATCTTGAAGGTGAACTTACAACCTCTGCTTTACTAAAAGCCAGCATAATCTCTAACTATATTCTTAACCTTTGTCATTAAACCCATAGTGAAATGAATTCTTGATGCCTCGTTAGGTAAATTTCTCTCTGCAACAAAAAAGCATTACACACAACTACTACCAATAAAAATGGTAGTCCAATCACAGTGGACTCAACTACAAAAGAAGTTCTGTACCCAAGACTCAGGGGACATCACTAAAGAGGGGGTGGGAAGACTGTAAGAACCATAAGATCAGTGAGTTCACTGTGCGATTGTGTCTGCTAGTAACATCAGAAGCTATACCAATGCAAATCTCACCAACACAATCGCCTAAACATAAGGTGAACGAGGACAGCAAGAGACATATTTCAAAGTGGGTAGGAGAAAACCCATGAATCCTCAATACTACACAAACAGCTACAGACTAAGGAATCGTGAGAGTAGGAGAAATTATCATCCCTGAAATAATGCATTCAACTAAAATTATGCAGACTAGAGACTATATCTTGAAATATATATGTGTGTATATATATATA
Organism: Dicrostonyx torquatus; assembly: GCA_028555095.1. Taxonomy (NCBI): domain Eukaryota; kingdom Metazoa; phylum Chordata; class Mammalia; order Rodentia; family Cricetidae; genus Dicrostonyx; species Dicrostonyx torquatus. Next base: position 3,543,547 of record JAQHUG010000129.1, read on the forward strand.
TAGTCTCACACACGTATATACATATATTTACATGCACATAAAAAAAACTTATGAAAACAGAGGTAGTAATTTGAAAGAGCATGGAAAGGCATATAAGTGGGTTTGAAGTGAGAAAAGAGAAGAAAGAAATTATTTATGTTTTAATCTCAAAAATAAAAGAAATAAAAACTGTGGTCAAGGCACTCCAAAGGTCTGTTCTGGTTGAAGGGGACAATTGAGTGGTACATTGATGAAAAACTCAGTTGAAAAGGGTAAATGGCAGATTCACGATGTATTTATTTCACCTTGACCTAAACCCTGGGGTTTTTAATACCACCTTTCAAACCCTCACATTCTCTGTACTGTGAAATGTTGAGTGAATGACGGAACCATGGAATTTTAGAGTTAGGATAAATTTGCAGCCTGTTACAATCCTTTCTAATAACAGCTGAAGAAAGCAGATCAAAGGAAGGGACAAAGCTAAATAGTATACAGTCAGATCATGGGAGAAGCAGGCGAGAGCCATGAGTCCTTCTACCTGCTAAGACAATCTATGTTTTAGAACAAACAAAATAATTTAAACCTCTACACAAAGTTTCAAAGCGCAAAGCAAAATGAAGAGAGAAATCTTCATCTTTTAATTGAGAAGATACTGTTGTTTTTATTTGATGTTTGCAAAACTCACTCAAAGGGAACCGAGAGACAATATCATGAAGCTGCCTCTACTTCCTCAGTGGTCCTTTGAGAGTAACGAACTTGTGAAAGTTCTGGGATTTTATTAAACGCTCTTTAAATGCTTAGATAATGGGATGGAACTCATCTTTAGAATGAAGGACTAATACATCTTGTAAAACATTCACGCTAATTTCTTCTGAAAAATTGAGGATAATTTTGCTGTTTAATAACAAAAGTTGCTACCTCTAAGGAAAAAAAGCACAGAATAAGATATAGGGGAATTACCATCAATTTGGGTTATGAGAAACATTATTATCGTTCAGCTACCTGTGGGTTACAGGGTGAGGATGAGTCGAATGAGGGAACCAAAAATTGATATTCTGAACTCTGTGCTCTGATTTGTGCATGCTAGATCCCAGGGTTGAGAAGTGCATCACATAATTTGAGGAGAAGCTACCAGCAGGAAGTCTTTGTGATCTACAAAAGAACAGACGTATGTAAAAGGTTGGGTGCCTATTTGAACAAGCATGTATCTTCCATGTGTTTTCTACTATCCAATACATCTGTCTATAACCCATTTATTAATGCGTGAAACAATCCCACACCAGTTTGGAATTATTATTAAAAGGGTTATTTATTTGAGGGGTAAAACTTAGAGAACACTGTCCTACACGACCAGGAAAGGAGTCCAGTCGCCTGAACCAAAGTCTGAAGCAAGAGAGCAAGAGGAGGCCTGCTGCTGCTTTTCAAAGTGAAAGAGGCCACGCCCCAGTGGGCTGGTATCTCAAAGGCTATTGGCTACAGGAGAGGAAGGAGCTCCCACAGCAATCTATCTATCATCTATCTATCTATCTATCTATCTATCTATCTATCCATCCATCCATCCATCCATCTATCTATCTATCATCTATCTATCTATCTATCTATCTATCTATCTATCCATCCATCCATCCATCCATCTATCTATCTATCATCTATCTATCTATCATCTATCTCTATTATCTATTATTTGCTTTTCTTCATCTGTCATCTATCAAATATCTTCTTTTTTTTAAACTTTGAAAAGAAGCTTTTATTTATTTTGTAGCATGTGCATTACAGGAAACAAAACACAAGAAGCCAAGAACAGTCACCCAGTTACATGCGGCTCAGCTTGCTGTGTCTCTCTGGATGCTTCAAGTGTACATGCACTAGGTAATTGAGGTTACACAGCATGTACCATGCTTGCCCCCACGCTACATGAGTATGTTGATAACCAAGAATACACCACACCATCTCAATCTGTCAGACAAAGCTGTAATCCTGTCTTCATTGGCAACAAAAATTTCAAAGACAATCTTCTACATGTATTGTCTATGTATCTATCATCTGTCTATCCATTATGTATCTATTTTACATCTACCTATGGCTAATTTGCCACCTATTTATCTCCAGCATATCCATCTGCCTGCCACATTATTGTCTGTGCTTTCTTAAGGAGATATCCTGATAGAGAATTGCCACAGACTGGCAAGGATATAAATACCACAGCATCAGCAAGTGGGACACGGGTTTGTAGATGAATGTCAGGTCTGCCCCAGCTTTCCTTTCTCAAATGCTACACTGAGAAGTCATCACACACACCCATGGAAAGGCAAAGCAGGCCAGAGCAAGGAATGTGGAGCCATAAATATTCACAGACCTAGCAAACGCCTCACTGTTCACTGACAACTGGAAGTAATCCCAGGGGTGAGCATGACATTGTCAAAGGCCAGTAAGGTAATGCTGGAAAGGTTCTGTTATCAGCCAAGAGGCTACATATGTGGGCTTGCATGATGTGGCGGTGTGAGCAGTCAGCCTGCCTTTCTATAACTACCCAGGACACACCTGTTTTCCTTAACACATCAAACAGAGATGTAGCAGGGAGAAGATGCTATGATACTAATGAGTACCCTCAAGTGAAATGTCTAGGCTGAAAGGAAAGCTGTTTGTGTGCAAGCTATCATTTTATTTTAATCATTTTTTCTCCATAAAAATAACCTATTCTTTCAAGGTAGAATGCAAACACGAATAAAAAGATGAAACTATTATAACCCAGGCTCTATTTGAGAAAAAGGCATTTTAATAACAAGAACAAGAAATGGGGAGAGAAATGTCTTAAATGGTAGCAAGAAAATGAGTCAACTCAAGAGAAATGTACATTTCTACTTTAATGAGTTAAATAATAAAATGTGAAAGTTCCAACCTTAAGACTTCCAAAAGAGAATAGGAAATACATATTGTTTTTATTTGAGGATAGCAAATACATTTTCCAATAAAAAGAAATAACCCTAGAAGAATTTATCAAAGGAACTGGATTAAAATTATAATCCTGTTTTTTTTAATTTTTTTATTGTTTTTATTGAGCTATATTTTTCTCCACTCCCTCCCATTCTCTCCTCTCCCCTTCAACCCTCTCCCATGCTCTCCATACTCCAAATTTACTCAGCTCTTGTCTTTTTCTATTCCCCATGTAGATTAGATCCATGTATGTCTCTCTTAGGGTCCTCATTGCTGTCTAGGTTCTCTGGGATTGCGAATTTTAGGCTGGTTTTCTTTTGCTTTATGTCTAAAAGCTACCTATGATACATGTGATAATTGTCTTTCTGGGTCTGGGTTACATCACTCGTATAATGTTTTCACAATCTATCCATTTGCCTGCAAATTTCAAGACATCATTATTCTTTTCTGCTGCATAGTACTCCATTGTGTAAATATATCACATTTTCCTTGTTCATTCTTTGGTCAAGGGGCATTCAGACAAAGGGCTGATCTTCAAAATATACAAAGAACTCAAGAAATTTGGTCATCAAAAGAAGAAATAACCCAATAAAAAAATGGAGTACAGACCTAAACAGAGAACTCTCAACAGAGAAATCTAAAATGGCTGAAAGACACTTAAGGAAATGCTCAGCATCCTTAGTCATCAGAGAAATGCAAATCAAAACAACTCTGAGATTCCATCTTATACCTGTAAGAATGGCCAAGATCAAAAACACTGATGACAACTTATGCTGGAGAGGCTGTGTGGTAAAGAAAACACTTCAGCATTGCTGGTGGGAGTGCAAACTGGTACAGCCCCTTTGGATGTCAGTGTGGTGACTTCTCAGAATATTAGGAAACAACCTTACTCAAGACTCAGCAATACCACTTTTGGGTATATATCCAAAGGATGCTCAATTGTACCACAAGGACATGTGTTCAACTATGTTCATAGCAGCATTATTTGTCATAGACAGAACCCGGAAATAATCCAGTTTTTTAAACTGCTTCAAAAACTAAAGTTGTCAAAGAAGGTAGGGGATGTATGCAGCACAGGTCAACCAGCTGATTATCAGTAAATTGCATGCATTCAGTGTTTGTTGCATCTTTAATGAGGAGACAAGCCTTACAGGAGTTTGGCAGAAGGTGTAACTGGGTATTTGCTCTGACATGAAAATGGATTAACATTTGAAAGTGAGGGAAGATGTTATCCTTGTCAATAATACAAGAAGTCAAATTAACTCCATAATAAGATACAGTTTTCATAAGCTCTGTTGAAAGAAATTAATGAATTTTGGTGTGATAAATGAAAACACAAGATACTAAATTTGGAGGCTTGCATATAAATATTTTCAGGGACAATTCTGGTGTTGCTTATAAAATTATCAATGTGTTATGGACTGCTAGTGTGACACTCCTCCTCAGTGTTACCCTCCTATGTATTGGAGAGCTGCATTGTTCATATTTTCTCTAGTAGCAGATTTTGATGTAATGATAAAAGTGGGAAGTTAGCAGTGTTAAACTGCTTGCAGAAACCAGCACCAGGTGATAGGAGATAGAATCTGAAGGGAGACAGAGAAAGGCAGATATTTTATACTCAGTGCCACACTCAGGAGTTGAACATAACCATACTGAGTAGCTCTGGAGCCTGAGAGTGTCCACCTGGATATACCATGGGTGCAATTAAGCACACACAATATGTGTATTGTCTTCTCTCTGTCACTGAGATTCTGACCGGATTAGAGCCTTCAAAGCCTGAGGAACTCCTCAAACCAAAGTCTGCCTCAGATTGTACAATAGTTGCATCCTCCTTATTCATCTCTATCTTCTATCTATCTTTACCTTATCATGTATATCTATACCTACATCTACATCATACATATCTATATCTAAACTATTATCTATCTCTACTAACATCTAACATCTATCTACCTATCATCTATCAATTATCTATCTATAATTTTTCTATCTACCAATTGATCTATCATTTATTTATCATCTATCTACCTACCACCATTATCATTATCTATCTATCTAACATCTACCTACCTATCTATTATCTATCAATCTAATATCTATAGCTATCTATAATTTGTCTATCTACCAATTGATCTATCATCTATCTACCATTATCATCATCATCTTTCTATTTATCATCTATCTACCATCTATCTATCTATATCTATCTATATGTATCTATCTATAATTTGTCTACATACCAATTGATCTATCTATCATTTATCTATTAACCTATCATCTATCTATATGCCTATCTGTCATCATCATCATCATCATTATCACCATCTATTTATCTATAGAGGGAATGGTAAAATATTCACTTATTCATTGACATCAATCCTTCTAGCAATTAATACTAAGAGTTGGGTTAAATTGCAAGGCTAAGATCTTTGATATAATTTCATTATACCCTGAAAAGAGAGGTATTCTCTCTTTTATAAAATGAAAAATATTAACTAAATAAATCTTTAAAAATGAGCCTGTGGGGGGCTGGAGAGATGGCTCAGTGGTTAAGAGCACTAACTGTTCTTCCTGAGGACCTGGATTCAATTCCCAGCACCCACATGACAGCTAACAACTGTCTGCAACTCCAGTTTCTGTGGATCTGATACCTTCACACCAATCCACATAAAATAAAGTTAACTGAAGTATAAAAAACAAAAAAAAAAAAACCAAAAACAAACAAACAAAAAAATGAGCCTGTGATTGGAATAATATGAAGACCCTTTGAAAAGATTTCTCGGGTTTTTCCTATACAGGATTCCTGTTTCTGTCTGATTTGTTTTATGTGTGCTCTGCCATGAGCAGCTCTCCTCACCACAGCCTTGCTTGCTTCCATGTTTTTGACATGGAACAGGAGAGTCATCTGTTTTGTTAGTGAACTTCTGACCAATGTTATCATTAGAACGGAGAAGAAAACAGTCCCCAAGATAACCAGCAAGTCGTAGAGAAGGATCATATTTGAGCTAGGAACCCCCTATTACAAGCCTCTCTATTAGGTGGCTTAAGAGAAGACACTTGACACTATCCTGTAACCTCTGCATGAGCACACATTGTGCACAAACACCACACTTACCACTCAAATACAAGCACGTGCATGCACACAGATGAGTGCACACATACATAAACCTGCAGCACACACAAGCCTGCTGGCCTACACACATGGGTGCACACACACACACACACACACACACACACACACAATTCACTGCATAAGCTCTGTACTCATCAGAGCATGGTTGCATTTCAACGTGTGACAATGATTCCTAAATGGATGTAGTGTTAATTCCCACTTTCTCTAATAACCGAATCAGTGGGAAGTCTCATACGCGAAGCTTGGCAAAATGAAGTAACCTGTTTCTTCCGTACGATTTCCAATTATAACTCAGAGATTCTTCAGAATCGTTTTATTCCATCACCCTGCCAATTTGCATTATTTACAGTTTGACTCTGCCTTTGGAAGACACAATTCTTTACAAATTCACACTTCGTTTTTTGTTTGTAGAAAACAGCCATGCTGCCAGTGGTATTTTCTGAATTCCTTCTGCATGGCCAAATGTTCACGGCTCCGGGCCAAGGCAGGCAGCACAATGTACACCCTAAAATAAGTTACATGTAAATTGTTATATTCTTTTATATTTATTTATAAATTAATGGTGTTTTGATTTTTAAAAATCTCACGATACTTTTTCTTAATTCAATATTTTCTTTGCACACAGATAAATTTATTAGATACAGATGTGATAAAAAATAGTGGGCTTGCTTAATTTGAATAATCCAGTTAATAAAAATATCAGTCATCACTCTTATTTAGATAATACATATCAAAATTATATGAATATGATGTATTTATCACCATCATGTATATATACATCATATATATATGACGTATTTATATACTAAAACAAATCTTCAATTTTCATTGCAAATTCTCTTTTTAGGTATATTGAATTAAGGATTATAAATTATGCTATTAATTTATTATTGTTATATATAGGGTATACTCAAATAAATATGTATAAACACATGCATGGATGTAAATTAGCCAATCAAATATAACATACAATTTTGTTAAAGTTGTTTACGAGGAATGTAGCATAGTATCTTTGTAAAATTATCATGTAGCATGTTTTATGTCATTTCTCACATAATGATGTAGGGATGGTTTCTTTAAGATGATATTATAACACCTACACTTTCATGGCTGTTGTTAATTTACTTTCAAATATGTACAATTGGAGAGAACGGCCGAGGCTACAGTTTCCATGGGGAAGTCAGGGGGCCACAGGTAGACGTTCTTTTCCTAGTCTGTGGGTCCCAGGATGGAAACTCAGGTTGCCTGTCACTGAGGCACACATCCTCGCCTGCTGTGCAGCTCCCAGGAACTTTAGAACTCTAGGAATGTGGATCTTTTGACTACTAGGGTAATCATTTTCACATTTAAAATATTAATAAGCCTTTGGCCTTTTGATACTATGACCTCCATGAGTGTGTGAGTGACTCCAAAGCAGCCTAAGCACTCATGTTTATTTACATATCTGTTTACATATATATTTACATATATGTTTTAAGGAACTAATCGTGCGTTGCAGCTTGAGAAGATAGGACACAGTGGTCATTAAATTTAAGATTATGTGTCTTAAGACACGAAGGTGTATCACCATGGTAATAAAGCAGGCTGCCTCACCATCAAACTGTATTTATTGGCAAGGACAGGTGTTAATTCAGTTGTTTTTATAGCTTTGATTTTGTAAAACAGCATGGATTCTCACCGCCTTAAGCATTTCCAATAATTAGTTCATGATGTTGAAAGTTACAATACTATGGTGGATCATTTAAGATAAGACAGACGAGAGGTACTGGCCAGCAGAAAGGGCTCTCCCCATGCCTGGGTAACAGGGAGGCAGAGGTTGTGAACCTACCTGTGGTTGGTTGTACTTTCCAATTTAAAACTAGTAAGTTACTGTAGAAAGCCAGATTCTGATACAGGTTGGGAAAAATATATTTTTTTAAGAATTTGGATTTAAGCAAAGTTAATTTCTTAGCTCCTTTTTTATATTATAACATTTTTCTATGTTATCTGTAGCTATTAAAGAATACCAGGGACATAATAATTCTGAAAAATTGCTCTTATAGTTTTAGAGGGTAAGAAAATAAAAAATGAAGTGGCAACATATGTCATTCCTATGGCTAATGCCAGCCAAAATTCCCAGCATTCATGAGCAATGAGTAAGAAGGGTTAGCATGAGCTTGAGGCAAGCCTGGCCTTTATAGTGAATTCCCAGATCTCCTAGACTTTTGAGCATAAAAACAAGACATTCAAAGGTGGTGTGCTCTCCTGAAGGCCCCCTGACTGTGTCCTCACAGACCTGACTCCCTCACATCTCCTGACTGCCCCACTATCAGGGCACATCCCATCACAGTACCTGTCATTCATGACTTCTTTCTACCTTCATTCCCTTTGGACAACCTCATCTCAAAACACCTTGCGTGCGTACACCTGAGGATTAGGTTTCCAAATATCTGGAATCTGCAGGCCACATTCAAACCACAGCAGCTTTCCTGGAGTCTGTAGAACTGGACCAATGCAAATTTGAGAGTATAAACACGGCTTGCACCCAAGAGAGAAGCTAGAGTTAGCCCATCTGCAAAGAGAACAGCAAAGAAAACACAGGGATGGGAAGGACAGAGCATGGTAGGCAGAAGGGACACGTAATGAGCAATTATTGACAGAACCTTTGCTAGTCTAGTTTCTTGGCAGCTTTCAGACTTTGATACAAACATTCATGAATCCTGGAAATTTGTTCAGCCTTTTTAAGACTTTAAGGCAGCAATCTCTGTCCAACATGATCCTAGCTTTAGGGAAAATACTATGCCGTAAGTGATTACAAATAATGTGGCATTCTCAATTTAATGCAAAAAAAAAAAAAACCAACCCGTTAGGTATGTATACTTTTTTCACCTGAAATGATAGAAAATAAGATTCCATAGACTACAACTGTCAAATATTTTATTTTAATCACATATAGTAATCTAAATGAATCTATCCATCCATAAAATAATAGCTGAAATTTACTGAGCACCTGATAGGCACAAGATTTTATTTGTGTTATACTTAATGTGGTCAAGCTTTTCCCTGCACTGGGGTGATCAACTCCTGATGGTTGTGAAAAGTATATTTTAATACTATCATCACCATAAGTTTAAAGGTGAAGACACCACAGGGATACAGGGTGAACTATGGAACAATCTTAGCGATTTAATCTAGAACGCCGAATGTCATTCCCAGAGCTCCTATTCCTGAGCATGTATTGCTGTGATTTAATCTAGAATGCTGAATGTCGTTCCCAGAGATCCTATTCCCGAGCATGTATTGCTGTGATTTAATCTAGAATGCTGGGTGTCGTTCCCAGAGCTCCTATTCCTGAGCATGTATTGTTGTGATTTAATCTAGAA
>JAQHUG010000129.1:3554321-3573342 GCA_028555095.1 Dicrostonyx torquatus
ATGAAAACAGTTAAATTAAATAAACCTATATATTTTAAGGATATCTTAACTTCAAAATGGAGGTCAGAAAATAATATGTTAGAGGAGAGGTTATACTTTTCTTCCACGGGGGTTGGAGGAGTAGCTATTGGATTTCTTTAAAATATATAAAGATCAGATTTGATTGGTGGAGGCTTCCTGAAAGCCTTAACTACAGACATGAAGAAAAAAATAAACCAAGGAACAGGACAGGACAGGTGATGCCTTTGTTAATTCCTCAACATAGAAGCAGCTCTGAGACTGGGTGAGACATAACAAATCTCATTGGTTGGTTACAGAGCCCTTATGACTTACAATATTACAGTCTGGAAATGTAGTCCAAATGGAAGTATAAAGTTGATAGATGCCTTTGCCTACTCAAACGTAGGATAAAAAATCTTGAGGTGGCTTGTGCACATTCCTTACTTGGATTAATGTTACCTTGTAATATGTTACATTTATGTAATATGTTACATTTATGTAATATGTTACATTTATGTAATATGTTACATTTATGTAATATGTTACATCTAAAAGTTTATATATTTTCAGAAAAAAGACCATAAGCCAATAAAGGCAAGTAGCCCAGGTGACTGAACCACTTAGAATTCCTCTGTTACAGTCTCCTCAAAATTCTGTATCCAGAACAATGTCAAAGCTGTTAGCTGAGGTGATATAGTCTCATAGACTACTCTGGCCCAGACTTCAAATTAAGCCTGTACTTTCCCCATTATACAGAGACAGGAAAACAAATTTATACAGATAGTTTTCCTAGGAATTGATCATTATCTCTATTTTCTCTGGGTTCCCTAAAGATGCTGCCATCCCCAAGACAGTAGGAGGTAATTTTAAGAACATGATACCTATATTCCCAAGAGGTGGGATGGGTGGTGTTAGGTCATTTGGTGAATTATGGATGTTTGTCATAGTTTAGGGTGGTGGTTGCAAATTTTTACTGGTCATGGTGAGGGAAGAAACTAAGCAAGGGAGGTTAGATTCAGGGATCTCTCTCTGAAAAGAAAAGGGGGAATAGGGATGATAGGACAAAACGATAGATTACTGAATCTATTTTAAACTAAAAAAAAATCTCAAATATTTTAAATTTGAATGGGTTTTGTATATTGGCACAATTTTATGGTTATTTTTGTTACAACATACTCTATACTTTGTTTGAGGAATTTTTGTATAGTGATTTAAGATTATTTAATTTAAGATTATTTTTGTTCTACCGCTTATATGTTTCCACTCTTGCTCAAAGCATTGTACCTATGCAGCTCATTTTAAAATGTAATATAAAATTCTAGCCTTAAAAGCTAATATTGCAAACCATTTAGAATAATTATGAAATATAGATTAGTAGTCATCTATAACAATCAAACTTGTATTCATCTTAGGTATGTAATAAAGGTTAAACATATATGTTTTAAAATAGGTAGTCAGGTGGTCTTTAAGCACTTCAGAGACCTACAGAATATGGAATTTAAGAACTAATAACATAAGGCTTTTTACAATAGTGAGACACATCTGCTACTGGCAACATTAATCTACTTCCAAGAAGATGGTGGGACACGAAGAACCTCCACATGGAAGACTTTCATTGAGGCAAAGTAAACCCCTTGGGAAGAAACTGTCCTTGCCTCAACTACCGAGAGTAGGCTGTCTAAACTGGCAAGCAAGACACTAAAGAAGATGATTGGTGAACTTTGCCAACACAAGTAGGACAGTCCTTCAAAATTCCTGCTACTCAGAGAAGTCTGTCAGATATTCTAACCCTATAAACTGAAGTTGGACGCCCCAATATTTCAGAGAAACTTTGGATGACTGTCCAAGCAGGCGGCCTGGATTTGCTATTTCCATAGTTTATGGAGTTGTGAGCTCTGCACTTCTTCTTTACTCAGGTAATATTATATTCATCCCAGGTCTCTAATGCAGCTGAAGAATTAAAGAGAATTATAGAGAATTAAAGTTTTGTAATCTACCCTGTTACAAAATACAGAGAAGAAACCTACAAAAGATTTGTAAAGGTTAGGAGTTGAGAAACATAAAAGCTTGAGTTGTTTATCTAAGAAGACATTTTAAGGTCTAAATGATATTTTTAGGATGGTTAGACAAGCTATTATAGAAAAATGACTTAGGTATAAAACTTGGCACTGAGAAAAGATAGAATAAACAATATGGTACTTTCTCCTAATTTGCCAAATGCATATGGACTAGGCATTGTAAATGTAATTCTACCTGATAATTGTACTTACTGTACACATTTTTACTGTTTGCAAGTTAAAACTTTTTTATTTAGACAATACCTGACTATTGTTCTTATTGTATATAGCCTTACTGGGTTAGAGTTAAACTCTTTCCCTCTTCATTTACATGAAGTGTGAGGAAGGTTGCAGAATACTGTGTACACTATAAAGACGTGTCTCTGTCTAAGGCACCTTCTGATTTGTTTAATAATCTCTATTATTTGTCATTTACCTATGGCCTGGACATTAGTATGCATTTCTTTCTTGATGTTGTTCTTGTGGCATGTAGTTCTATTTTGTGTATGTTGTTACCCTTTCTTTCTCCTGGACAGTACTTGATAATTGTTTTCATTGCACCTAGTTTTGCATTAGGTTTAAAACCTTCTAATTTAGACAACAGAGGGCAGTGTTATGGGAACTCATTCTGCCAATAGCTTTGGGGACTCAAGCACTATGGCAAGTTCTTATCTGCTATGTGACAACTGATAAGCAGTGTGCATGTATGGGGGTGTCTCATTCTCTTGCTCTTGCTCCCATTTGGTGTGGTCACAGGCAACCAAGAGGTGACATGGGATCAGCAGGGGCATCTGCTTTGGTCCGTATCTGAGAGCTTGTATTTTCATTGCACCCCTTAACAAACTGGTGATTATACTTTTATGGATTCTTACATCACCAATAGCTAGGAAGGAGATAATAGGTGGATTTCCAAGGAGACAGAAAACTCTGGCAAGAAGGGAGGTAGAGAGGCACTAGCAAGACTGGAAACAATTTAGACATACAGGAGAGAATAAAGGTAATTGAGCCAAGTAGCAGAATATAGATTAATAGAAGCATGTTAATTTGAATTATAAAAGCTAGTGGGACAATACTAAACTTATGACCAGGCTTTCATAATTAATAGGAAGTATCAATGTCATTATTTGTTGGCTGGCAGTCCTGACAAAACAGTACTACTACAGTAAGGCTCAGATATAAGAGAATAACTCCCTAATACCACTGAAAAATAGACAGTCACAAGCAACAGAAACGAGCATTCTCAATATTTAATTAACACTAAAAAATTACTAGAAATCTTTCAACAATTAAGTGTTCTAACACAATCAGAGAAGCTAGATTTGGAAAGAAAGTTTATGGTTGTAGAGGCACACCCCTTTGGTGGAGTGTTTACCTAGCTTGTGCAAGGCCCTGATTTTGATTGCCCATTCGGCCCTGAACCCCACCCTCATCTGGGAACGATTTTTACATTGTAACAAAGACTCTGATTTTAGTTGGAAGCATCGAGTGATTACATTTTCAGCATAATGTGTATTTCTGGCAGTTTCTGTTTACTGATATGTGAGCTTTGTCTACTCAAAGCTGCCTACAGTTCAGAAAGGGATCAATCCGTTATTAGGCAGGGAAGACAAAAGCCACCTCCCTTGATGTTTAAAATAATTACCCATAATGTTTGTGAAGCCAGTGGAGTCGATGCCCCGTGTCATTTTATTTCTTCTGATTAAAGAGGAAGCCTTGTCCTGAGCACACTAATCAATACACGCCGCAGGATTGAACACAGCAACAAGGCCTTCTGGGTCCAGGTGTTGGAGGCAGTGGTGGTAATTCTCTAACAGATTGTGAGGGGAGAGGCCCTTTTGTCTTTGACCCTGGTGTTTTACAAACAAACTCCCAGGACACTGAGGATCTGGGCAGTCTCAAGAAGGAGAAAGGCAGCTGATACCTGTGCTGGAGGCAAAGAGGAAAGAGAGTCACAGAGCCCCAAGTAGGAGGCTTCGTTCAGAATTTCAGGAGAGCACAAGGGTTCCAATTATATGTCATAAAATGGCTGATGATAGTGGTGTCACAGGGTTTTGTTTTTTTTTTTTTGTATCAAACAATGTGAATCTACGACTGAATTTTCCCTTCGTGGTAACTCTCAAAACTGTCATTGAAGAATGCTTCACCAGCTTGTTAATTTGAATTTGAAAATATATAGGATACTTTCTGTACCCCGCAAAATATTTAGTTATATTCATTTTATTTGAAACAAAATTTGACTGAGTTTTGTATCAATTTTAAGTTGGCTTATGGTCATGGCTAGACTATAGCTTTTCTTTTCTTAGTAGTTAACTTTTCTTAATGGTAATGTGTAGTTACCCATTCAATGTTTGTTTTAAGGTTCACCTTGACCTTGAGTGAGATAGCTGTGACTACACTGAAGCGCAGCCACTGCAAGGATATCTTTGTTCCTAGATACTCTTGTTCCTCTGCTCCTGCTGCTTTCTCTCCTGTTGATCCTGTTTGGTTCTGTTCTACCCTACTCAATATGACCCAACCCAGTGCTACTCTTCCCAATATTATCCTATCCTCTTGCCTCAATATGACATAGCATACTGTCCAATTATTTCAGGCTTGAGGTAAAGTCTTAGACCCTGTAACTATTTTATTTGGAAATGAATGCTTGAGCTAACTTTGTGTCAACCTGCCAAATTATGATTCTTATGTCATAATTCTTGGTGATGTTCATTGCTTCTTTGGCTTGATGAATTTGATTTGGCTTTTGTAATTTGTGTAACAGAAGTGTTTGTATCTATGAATTAACTGTGCTTCTTTTTTTCTTTTTGCAAATGATCTGAGACTTCTTGATGTCTACATTTAGTAACAATCCTGGCAGTCATGCTATGAAATAATGCTCTTTTACAATGTAAAGATTTGTCACTCATATTAGTTTAATAAAATGCTGATTCTCCAGTAGCCAGGCAGGAATATAGGTCGAGCCAACAGACTAAGATAATTGTGGGAAGAGGAAAGACAAAGAGTAAGTCATCAGCCAGATGCAGAGAAAGCAATAGGAGAATGCTTCACTGAGAAAAGGTCCCAAGTCACTTGGCTAAACATAGACAAGAATGATGGATTAATTAAAGGTGTAAGAGCCAGCTAATAATAAGCCTTAGCTAATAGGCCATGCATTTTACAGTTAGTATAAGACTCTCTGTGTTTGTTTGTGACTGAACAGCTGTGGAATTGGATGAGACAGAAACTTCGTCTACAAGCTCAGCTATTTTCTCTGTATTGGCTTTATTTACTACCATTAATACACAGTGTGCTGTGGGACAATGATCTATACCCTGTCAATTGCAGTTTAATAAAATGCTGATTGGCCAGTAGCCAGCAAGAAGTATAGGCAGGGAAACCAGGCAGCAAGTAGAGGTGGGGCAATGAAAACAGGAGAATTCTGGGAAGAAGAAAGATTCAGTCTGCATCTCCACCAAGACATAGAAGAATCCAGACACAGAGCAAGCAAGATGTGGCTGCCTCACTGAAAAAGGTACCAAGTCATGTGTCTAACACAGACACGAATTATGGGCTAATATAAGTTATAAGAGTTAATACCTTATATTACCTGAGCTACCTGGCCAATCAGTTTCTAATTAATGTAAACCTCTGTGTATTTCTTTGGTACTGACAATCATATGTACTTCAAAGGTAGCAAATGATAAACAGGAACTTTCTATATGCTCTCATAAGTTAGACTATGACACTACTTCTACTTTCAAAAATCCGAATATGGCATGCAATGACCAGAGGAGAATCAACACCTTTAGTTTAATAACTTCTCTACCATACGCCATAAACGGAAAGGTAAGTGTTCATGTGTTTAAATCTAAAAAATCTATCTGTAGAAATTAGCAAGAATGAGTTTCTAGCTTGTATTTCAGTTTGAGGAAATTCCAGTATGTCCACAGACTCCAATATGCATCAATAAATCATTGAAATGGAAGACTCCATGATGTTGGTTTATGGAAGTGATTTATGAGCACCCCCATTTTTTTGCTTCTTACATAGAATGCATCTCATCTAAGAGTACAATTTTTCACACAATCCATTCCTGCCTGCAACAGGGGAAATTTAATTAGGAAAGTTTATAGTTCTGATCTAAGGACATTTATGTTTACCATTCATTCACAGTCCCTTACACTTCTTTTCTACCAATGGTGCTTTTTTTGAGGTACTTCAAAAATAACTCATGGAAGAAACACCTCCGGACATCCGCTGCCTTGGTCTAGGTCATCAGCCTATGTCATTGTTGAGGAAGGCAAGATGCTGCCTATATGGCAATTACTGTAGAGTCGTCTTTTGTTCCTTTGAGGTTCTCAACCTTAACCCATATTCGTGTCATTAGGTTTGGACTTAGATTTAGAAATCTACCTCCCCCCTGCCCCCCGATTGGCTCTTTTTGTGGAATCGCTATCATTCCACCTCAGGGTTCTAATCCAGGGTTTGTGTGATCAGGTCCTTGGCTGTTCTGCCCTGGGTCGTTGCCCCTTTACAGCAGCTGGCTCTGATTCCATGGTCCAGCACAAGGTTTCAGTATTCTCAGATGCACACCAACCACCATTATATTTCCCGGAGTAGATGACTGATTTGGCTATAGCTGTAAAAGACAATCTAGGGCTACACACTCTTCCAGTCCAGTAGTTACATATGCATGTGTGATTGTAAGGGCTCATCAAAACCTACACTTTGAAGTGAGCAATTCATTTTGTCTAAATTAGAATTAACTTTATCAAGTACTGGGAAGAGTAATGCCCGAATCAACAAGTGCAGACTGCATTTCCTACATGAATTGAGTTCATTTTGAGTGATGTTTAAATAGAATATATATATCTTATAGAGTAATTTAATGTCTGATACATGTATAAATTTTTAATGCTTAAACATTCACTACATTTACCCTTCCAGAGCCTTTAATATTCCTACTTGAAAAACATTTTTTAAAATCCTTGCTTTCAGCTTTGTATGATGTGCCATAAATTGTCACTTTCTCTGAATTCACCCTGCTAGTTGTTCTACAATAAAAATAGACTGGGAGATACTGATGAGTAGTGTAAAATTTACCATTGATATCTATCAGGTTGGGGGAAGCAAACATTCTTGGAGTGGATGGAATTGGGATACCCATGTCCTGTTTATGTTTTATCATCCAAAGAAAGAGGAGTGATGTCTGAGGAGAAAAAAAAATGGTACGGTTATGCTGGGTAGAGTTCTCAGTGCATGACAGATAGCTCACTGGGGCTCGTACCCCCACATAATTACAATCTCTCTGCTTTGTCTGTTTGTCGATAGCCATCTTAAGGTGGATGCGAAGCAACTAGAATAATTATGACTTCCTCAAAATTATTCTTTTGTTATATACATTATAGTTAAAATCAAATTTATTGAAGGAATGTGCTCATGGAATCTTTTTTTTTTCAGCTTTTGGGATAATACAAAGTGAGAACTGTGAAGGATTTTAAATAACAATATGAATTATAATTCATAAATCATGCATTTTGAAGGCTAGAAGAGGTAGAATTTTAAAACGTGCTTTTCTGAAAGGTTACAAGCTCTTTGTTCTGAAGCCTGGTGAAATCAAGTTTCTTTGCAGGCGTCTCTCTGGTCCTCCTTTCCCAGGAAGGATCAAGCCTTCTGCTGTCTGCCATCCACGAGGGCTGTAAAATCCCTGTAAGTCTCATCACATTAGAAACTGTTCTTCATTCACATGACCAAATAGTGAGAAAAATGCTACTGCACAGTCATAGCCAGAGTAGCTGGAAGGAGGCCTGGGGCAGGGAGAACAGGGAAGCCCCTGGTCATCTGCAGAATCCTCTGCTGTAAACAAATTCAATCACAACCTTACCAATGGTATAGATGTGTCTTATTTCACACGTCTTCACTCAAAATGAAGCAAGCTTAGTACAGAGATGGAAGAACAATAGCAGAAATAATTCATTTTCTTAATATCAGTGACTTCTGGGCTGCATCAGCAACCTACATATGATAGAATGATATGATCACAATGGAGGCATATTTTTAATAAGTGATGTTCAGCCCTCAGAGAGTGACACCCTTCGGTACTAACACATATAAGACACTGGTGCTGGATATGAATTCAAAATGCTGTAAGAAACTGGGCATCCAAATATTTTTGTACCTTCAAGCATATGTTTATGGTGAAAAATTGAGGTAAAAAGCACCAAAGAAGACAAGTACCTCCCATTTCAGGTGACATTATAGAAATGACAGTATTTTATATTCAAACCACTATACTTTCAGCAAAAAAAAAAAAAATTGGTCAGAGAGAATTGAATAAATCAGAGTTTGTTTTCCTTCCATCCGAGCACTGAAATTCTTAGAGACGGGCTTCTCTGAGAGGTGGGTAAACACTGAAGGATGTCACACAATTATAATGGGAAGTGGAGTCAGATAATATGCAGAAAATTACCAAGGTATAATGGAGGAGGCTTTGTGTGTGAAAATGAATGTTGTTTTTTGACAATGCCCATAAATGTTGATTCTTATTTGTAAAATTCACTAATCATCACAAAATTTCAAATTAGGAAGAAGTAATTGAAATAAGATAATCAGAAACACTGGAATGTGGCATGATCTATACTTATAAATATACATATAAAATGTCTCTCCGAAGAACAGAGGGCTGTGTATTAATAAGAATTTAGCTCCCCTGAAAATTATCCTCTCATTTTAGACCATAAATTAGATCAATTTCTAGCTGAACAATTTCAGTAAACAACAGGCATGGGTCTTTTAGACTACGCTGTCATTTAAGTAAAGCTGGATCTTAGCTGTAATCTTCCTTTAACTTAAAATATGTTTATAAAATTGGTCTTTAATGGCATACAATCTCACGCGTATAATCTATGTAAAGAGAGCTATCGTGTGCATAGGGTACAATGCCATCGTTAAAAAACAAAACACTGAGCATCAAGCTTTGGAAAGCCTACAGGAGTCACTGTCATTCTTCCTGAAGTAAGCAGCTGTTGCCATGGTGAGGAGCTGACTGAGATACAAGTTGCTAGTATTTCAAAATCCTCTACCTACCCAGAACAACCCAACACTCTCAAAGGATTTACCAGCTGCATAAATACCTTCTCTGCATGTCATAGCTTATGCGGCATTTAACAGTTGATTCCGTAGTCAAAGGTACCTATTAAGGTTTCATTGTAATTGTGATAACATAATAGGCTACTTCAGAAGGACAGAATGAACCAAGATGGAACAGGGCATGCATTCAACAGGGCTCGATGGCATGTAGCACATTCGAATGGAAGCTCAGTGTTGATGGAAGATATGGTGCATGATTCCAGAGATGTCACAAAATGTAGCTTGTTCAAAGACTAATGAGATGGTTTCTGTAGAGAGATGTGGGTCGTACCAGTAAAGGTGTTCGGGACGGGAGGACTGAAGGATCTGGATGACCTTCAGAAATCAGAATGTGATCCCTTGAGAATAACTCGGGGATCCCTAAAGCTTGAGGCCCTCACTGTCCAACTGGCTGAGTGTACTCTGAGCAAGATAAGAGCTGAGACAGCGAAGCCCGGGGACAAACACTGACCCTCACTTTCATAGTCGTGCAGAAGCCCAGATCTCTGAGCCAATATTTAAAATAGATTATTTGAGTTTGGTAGATTGTTCCATACCTCTTGGACCGTCTCACTCATGGCTTCTGTTTAAGCTGTGAGTGAGTGAAATCTGCAGACTCTGCTGCCAGAGGCTGAGAGAGGTCCTCGTCTCCTCGGACACTGCTATAGCTACAGGTGCTTTACAAAGACTGTTGAGCCGGGCAGTGGTGGCGCACGCATTTAATCCCAGCACTCAGGAGGGAGAGGCAGGCGGATCTCTGTGAGTTCGAGACCATCCTGGTCTACAAGAGCTAGTTCCAGGACAGGCTCCAAAGCCACAGAGAAAGCCTGTCTCGAAAAACCAAAAAAAGAAAAAAAAAAAAAAAAGACTGTCGAATTGTCTTTTCTCATGGCGTGTTCAAAGCCTCCTAATCGAGACGCGCTGGAGAGGTTGGATCCCTCTCAGACTTTGTGTCCATTTCTTTGACAGATTGTTGTCCATGCTTGACTACAGAAAACAGTTTATGCCCCCCTCTCGACAAAGTGCTCAGCACAGCCATGGCTGCTGGGGTCTGTGTTTATTGGAACTGTTCTGTTCACCCTAAGGACAGCTCTCGGTGTTTTGCAATTCCTTCCTGTTAGATTCACCCGAGAATATACCACTGCTTCATCAAACTTCCACAGTCTTTCTTTTCCCAGCCATATTTCTACAAGTGCAAGCCTTGGTCCATTGTGCTCAGCAGTGATTTCTTCCTTACCTGGACCAATGCACGTTTCTCCAGTATGGGATCTGGGTGACTTTGCAGACCTGTGCTGTGTGAACACATCCCTCCTCAGGCCTCTTCTCTGCCAGTTTAGCCATTTCTGCTTCTTAAGCTTTTTCTTCTGATATTTTCCATGTAGTGTTTGGAGTTTCTTGCCGCCAATTTAACTCTTGCCATGAACATGTCCATGGATAACCTCCCCTATTGAAGGTTTTGAATTACTGACATATCTTAATACTCAAAGTTGTGTATAAACTCATAATTGCTGACTGAAGTTTCTGTCCGTCCTGATCTCACAACTATTCAGTCTCAAGGAAACACACAGAAGATTTTATTAATTATAAACTATCTGGCCTATTAGCTCAGGTTTATCATTAACTAGATCTTACAACTTAAACTAACTCATCAATCTTGTCTGTGGTTAGCCACATGGCTTGGTACCTTTCCTCAGTGAGGCATGCTCATCTTGCTTCCTCTGCGTCTGAATGGTGACTGCGTCTCTAATTTTCCTTTCCCCAGAATTAGTCTGGTAGCCCTGCCTGTGCATCCTGCATGGTTACTGACTGATCAGCATTTTATTAAATCAATACGAACCACAAATCTTTTACAGTGTACAGAAGCATTACCCCACAGCATATATTTGCCTGTTATTTCTCTGGTTCAATCTCATCAATGGCTCCAAATCAATTTTAAATGATAACAAAATCTTTCATGGCTTTGTCAATATGCTGCCCTGAGCTCCATTTTGTAGATGTGAGAGTTTTACAGTGGCTGCATTTTCTTTTGAACTCTATGAGTTCATTGACTGATGCCTGTAATGTGTGTGGGTGCAGATCCATCTACCTAGGTCCCCGTCTTTGAAAATGATGAATGTTCAGCCTCTGCCCACATCCAACACCTTCCAATGGCTCCTCAGTTTGGCGTGAGACTTTGTGAGAACCTCCCCATCCATGCTATGATTTATATGGCTTGATACGATGAAAGTCTTGTGTTCACAGTCAGCAGTGATCCAAACAGTCCTGTAATTTTCAGTACCCACTTTGTGTGTGTGTGTGTCTGTGTGTGTCTGTGTGTGTGTCTTTGTGTGTGTGTGGCCATGTAACTCACAGTGTTCTAGTTTCATATATCTGCTACATTTGTCCTGACACAAGGTAATAACCACCTGCATACCCCTGTCTGCTCACAGAGGATTGGCTTGATTGTGTCATATTTAATTGTTTATGACATGTTGAAATTCTCTTCTTAATCTCAGCATGTCTGTATTGTTCCTTTTCCATGTATCTTCGTAATAAAAAAAAATACCTCAATTTCCCATTTTACTAATGACTATTCCCAGGCTTTTTCAGAATTTGGAATAGCTGTGAGAAGATGGCCCAAATGATTTCCATGATGCACAGTATTTTACCTTCTCAAAAACAAAATTAAAACTATGTAGATTCCTGCTTATACGTGAAAAGTAAATCCATATACCAAATAAGTTGGAAAATTGATCAATGTTTATTGAATAGTGTAAATACGCACTACTTACTGTGTAAAATAATGTTTGTACCACAGACGTTACAAAACATTGCCATGTTTGGAAAATTAAACATTGTGCATAGCTTCCAGACTTCATTGCCGGCATGCATACTGTCGTTCATTTACACACACCAAAGCACACCAAGAGTGAAAGAGCAGAGTGCAAAGAGGACAAAAGAAACACAGATTTTTCTACTTAAAAGAAATACACATTTAAAACAGTTTATGGGTAAATTAAGTTTTGCCATTTTGTTCTATTTTAAAATAAACAACGTTATTCTATTTTAAAATAAAATGTGGATTTATTCTTCTTGAATTCAATGCGCATATGCAAAGCATTTTGATAATATCCACCACTACTCCTTTCCTGCAATACTCTTCATTGCTCCTAATATATTCCTCTACCAGTCTTAGTTCTTCTTATTGTTGTTTTTATAACTGAGTTCACTTAGTGCTTCCATTATACCCCTAGGCATGGGCCATCCAATGGGACAATAGCAGCCTGCTAGTAAGCACCCCTCCACAGAAAACAGATTCATCTTCCTCCAAGAGGTATCAACAGCCAATAGTCCATCAGCTATAGATGGGACCTCATGACCCGCCCCCCCCCCACAATCCATGCTGCAGTTTTTGCTGAAAATTTGAAACAGGTCTTGTGGAGATCCTGGCAGCTACTATTTGTTCACGATGACAGCAGACATGTCATATCCAAAGGACAGCAGTTCACAGCACTTCTTCCCATGCATTAACTCTTGTTTTATTTCTGCCCACTCTTCCATGATGTTGTTGTTAGGAGCAGAGACTGATATCAGTGTCTCATTTAGAGCTGCTGATTGGAAATCATCATAGAAATCAACTTCAACAAAGCAAAACGTGGTCATTAACAGGCTATCCATGGAAATGAGTGTCAGCTTGTAGAATTTTCATACAAATTTGAAACATATAAAAAACACAGATCAGAACTATATGCAAGAAAAAATAACCAAAATTCAGATATTAGCAGACATAACTGCAAAAGGGAATAAGAAATGAGTTATAGAATAAATTGTGGGTGGGTTTTTCCATACTGTGTTTGAAGACATACCTAGACAAGAAGAAACAGAAGACATGAGAACCATGCATTAAATCTATTAGATAAAATCTTTGAACATGTGAACGATCATTTTACTAGGAGAGGAGGAAGGTTTCTACACTGTGCGGAGATGCTGAAAGAGCTCTTAATGAACTAGGGAACCTGAAAGAATGGGATCAAAATTCTCAGTAACTCTGAAGCGGGTCAACTTCCATGAAAACTGCTGGAGAGGCCGGGCGGTGGTGGCGCACGCCTTTAATCCCAGCACTCGGGAGGCAGAGGCAGGCAGATCTCTGTGAGTTCGAGACCAGCCTGGTCTACAAGAGCTAGTTCCAGCACAGGCTCCAAAGCTACAGAGAAACCCTGTCTTGAAAAACCAAAAGAAAAAAAAACTGCTGGAGAAACTTGATTATCAGAGCATCGGAAGACAAATAAGGGGATAATAAAGAAGTTCCTGGGGCTGGCTTGTGCAGGAGCAAATGATCAGTCAGCATGGCTACATGGGCACAGGCTTAAAGGAGTGCAGAAGATGACTGGGATTGTACTCTAAGCAAAGGATCATGCCTTTAAAAGCTAAGTGGAACTAGATTCATGTAGACTAGCAGTAAGGGGGCTAGGGGTTGACGTCCCGCATACCCACTCTAGTAGAAACACAAGGCAGAATGCATCCAGGAGAACATAATGACATAAGGGCAAACAACTGAGAATTGTTACAGCAAATGATTCTTGCATCATGGCGCTAAAAAGACCCCCACGATCCAAATGTCTATAGCCGCACAACCTCTCCTGGGCTGAGTAGAGTTAATGCTAAAGTCGATCATACAATATGCTTTTGTAAATCATACATGACACGCGGAATCTGATCATCTGTGGTGCCACGAAGCGAGTCTAATTTTATCTATTCAAGTGTGCTTTAGCCGAGTCTTTAATCTTCATCCACAGACTGACGCTGAAGACTAGCTCATGATTCTCTGTTTCTGCTGGTCACGTGGACCTCTCTGCCATACCACTGTCGGCCGTGTTCTTTGTGGGTTGCTGTCTGCAGAGCTACCGAGTCTGACCAGGGTATTTTCTAGAGCATGGTTCTTGAGGGATGCAGAGTTCTACATCCTAGATATTTCCGTGTCTGTGCTATTTAGCGTATCATAAAAGGATCCTCTAGCATCAGTCATGCCAAGAGAATGCGCCATTAAAATATCAGCCTGAAAATATTTGATAGAAATTCAGTGAATTGAATCTGAAGACATACGAATTAGGATCTGCTACGTTTCAAGGGAAACACTCCATTTATTGTGTAGTCTCGGTTGCTAGTCAATCTATATCCAAGAAAATGGTATAAAAAAAAAGAAACGCACAAGCAAATAATGAAGTTACAGTGTGTTCAACGGACAGTGAAAATGGGATCTCCTCATTACCTCATCTTTATCTGCTTTTCTTGATACCTAGGAGTGAGCAAGGCAAATTTGCACACTCAGCGTACACCCTCCCACCAAGGTACAACAGCAATTGCTAGATGCCTTTCTTTAAATTCTTTTGCTGTAATATTTACAAAATTTTTTAAAAAGAGTGATTTTATTGAAACTGACCAAATGCCCTGAAAACAAAGAGCTAGTAAGTACCTACAGTTTATTTGCTTCTACTAGAAACTTTTTCTCTATAGAGATGAATTTAATAGGATATACTGGCACAGAATTCTCAGTGAGACATTTGCTAGGCACCAGATTTCAAAATTTACAGACTGTCCTCCAAATGGGGGAACTTTGAAGACAGAAAGAACTTTATTCAATAGCGACTATGCCCTTCTTTTTTTTTTCTGGGCTGAAAAGTTTTTTAAATGCATAGACACGCATTTGCTTTAAAAACCTGTCAAAATTACTTTGAAAATAAAGGGCAATTAGACAATGACACATCATTGTAAAAAAATGCATGAGTGTGTCTACAATGTGTTACATGAATATAATAGAAATGGAATAAATGCTGAATGTCTTCTGAACTAAAAGCATCCACTAGTAGCTGGAGTTACAGCTTGGTAATTAAGATCACCGCTTATTCCTCCATTGGACCTGTGCATTCACATGATGGCACACGATGGTCTAAAAATTCAGCCTGACAGGGTCTGATGCTTCCTCCTGGCCTCCAAGAGCAGCAAGCACAGGAGTGGTGCACAGACCTCCATGCAGGCCAAACACTATAATGCACAAAAGTAAATAAATGTTCTAACAAAGAATCCACTCTATGAAACTATGCCCTTTATTTTATGAAAGTCAATCATGAAAAAAAAAATCGGTATCTGGCTTTCCCTTTGTTATTATTATTGGTACACAGGATAAGCAATGTTAATTTTTCTCTTACTGAATAAACCCCCAAATTCTCTCAAAATTAGCTTCAAATCTCAAAGGTGTTTGAAGCATTTAATTAGTGTATATCTGACTAGAATGTTCTTTAAATTTTTAAAGCTTTCCAGGGAGCATTGGCTAACTGGTTTCATTCTCTCATAAATTAACACCCACCGTACAGCTTCCTCTCATTATTTTGTCCTCACTGAGCCTGCAGGTCTGAGGGAGAAGGCAATGCACATGACTTGGTGGTATTTGTTCTGGTCAGAATAATACCGACACGGGCATCTTCTTTGCTCTGCACAAAGTCTTCAAGCCAGAAGAAAGGGGACTCAGAACCTCCCTGCTCACCCTTTGCACAGGGTCCTCCCTCCACCAGCCGTCGGTGCTGTGAAGAGGAAGCTCTGGGTACACCTGGTTTTATTTGGAGAGAATGTGAGCATTGCTGGAAGAAGAGAACGGGATCCCTCTATTCCAGTCCCTGCTCTTTCCCATTTGATCAGGGAAACGATTCCTTCCACAGCTGACCAATCAAGACTGGTAAATGAAAGAAATGAGTTCACACCACATGTCAGTGACGTTATCAGAGAAAGTGGATCTGTATATGAAATGGTCTGGACTAAGAAAGTGTACCGTGGGGCAGGGGGGAGTACCTAGAATTTACCTACCGATACAGAAGGGCAGAATGGGAACAGAGACCATAAATTGTATGCATCTCCCTGAATTTTCCACATATGTGATTAGAAATAACAACCTCTTGACTGTGATAAGCACTGAATCTCAGATACATGATTACTGTGCCCTAACCCCAAAGCACCCATATACGGCATGTGTCATGTTGACACCATCAGAAACCTGTAGGTCTGTCAGGTGATGGGTGGGGGAGAATTGGAGAGGTCTGAATGAATTACAGAGCTGACAGTCTGCCAAGAAGGAGTCCTGGCCATCTGCCTCGAGGTGTTTGACCACGGAAATGGACAACAGAAACAGTCAATCGAGAGACAGCTGTTTCATAGGCAACGAACGAGATGCTTGGAACTGGGATCCGGTCAGAGCAGGCTTTACATTCTTCTCATAACCCAAACAGAGTTGAAATTTAAGCCTCGTGACACTTTAGATTGGGTCTGTACTTGAATACAAAGGGACTACATCTGGGTGTAAATACACACAGGAATGACCACGGAGAGATCTGCGTTGCTCATCTCCCACACGGGAATAGGTTCTCTCTGTTGTAAAGGTGATGGCTAATACAAAGCAGGGGTAATTACGTGACAATATCTCAAGAAAATTGAGGAAAAAAATCTCTGACCCATAAGCAGTTCTTGGTGTTTCTGTGGCTGTTCTCATTAAGTTTCATACAATGGAAAGTCTGAAGAAAAGCCTGTGCGGTGTCAGGAAGCGATGATTCGTTTCTGAAGGACAAAGGAAGGCATGGTGGAAGTCACTTGCCTCTGATGGAAACTGACATTAATCCTCAGTTTATGAAAAGTGACTGGGGCCACTAGAACACTCTATATAGCAGGAAGCTGACATTTTTCTTGTCTCAGCAAAGAATTGCATAAGTAATGAATGATCACACTGATGGAATAGAAAGAATCCTATATTCTAATCAGCAGACTATTTTTACAAGATCAGCACTGAGAACCACTGAGAAAGACATAAGAATATTTTCAGATCATAGTCGCCTTTATAATTTAATAAGGATGTTTATTATAAAACATATATTAAACATACATATATTTTGAAACTCTTAATAACCTTAGGGAAGGTACGGTCCTTCTACCTATCTCCAGTAGATGGTGGTGGGTCTTGTTATGTCCTTTTTTTTTGCTTTTTAAATTTTCTATTTCAATAAAATCAATAAAAAATAAAATATTAAAATCCTGCTCAATTTTAAAGAAAGTTGCGTGAGATGGGGAGAAGAGAATAAATATATCCTTCAGCATTTGGATGGAACTGCCTACATATACTGGCAGGCTCCATTTGATCTATGACATAATTTAACTTCAGAGTTTCTCTATTTTCCCAATGACCTGCCTTTGGTGAAGTCACCCACTGTTGCTGTGTTGAGTGTATCTGTGGTTTTAGGTCCGGTAGTATTACTTTTCTGAGTCCCTGTATTTGGCAATCCAAAATTAGGTTTGTAGTATCCTGTTGGATTGTTTCCTTTAGTGAATATCTAGAATCTCACACTCTATCTTCCAGGGAGTACCACTTTTTCCCAACCCCACCAGGGACTGTACAGCCACTACTCTTGACTTGAAGTCAGTCATACTAACCGTGCTCCTCTTCCCAGCACAACCTTACATTCAAGTCTCCTAGCCCCATAACTGCTTGCCAGCGATAGTTTTCTCTTACTTCTGCATCAGAGAGTTTATTCTGCCATCACGCTATCTCAGCAAATGAACAGCTGAAAGCCTCCTTCTAAAGCAGCCTCATTGTCCTGCTTTGGATCCACAGGGCAGACGCTGCAGTTCCTGGGGTCTTCCTGTGTTTGCTTGCCCAACTACGGGTTATCTTTTATGTACAGTGAGTTCTAGACACTGTGATAAGATCACTTCAACCTCAAGTTTTTCAAGTTATATTATCTGTCTAATTATGAATTCAACTTTATGTAAAACATAATTACTAGACTGTGGTTTATTGCTTTGATAATTGTCAATGCTTTTAGCTAATTGACCTAAAAACTTTATCTATTATGATGGGCAATATCTGGATAATTATAAATTAATGGGGTGGGTTACAATGTATTTTAACATTTTATGAAAACATAAAATGTATTACAGGAAAATATTGAAAATAATGGAGGATTGAAGAACATATACAGTTTAGAGATCCTTTATGAAAGAAAGGGTTACGTTTGCATCTTTCTATATTTTAATGAACATATACAAATGTAATGTCTAGATTATTCAGAAAAAAGACATACAATAGTTTTAAATATATACGAAAATCATTCAGTGTGCTGGAGTATAGAAGGAGGTGATTTCTGACTTTGTGTAATGTTTGAGCCACTCTACGTGATATTCTATTGAGTATGCGTAGGTCATAAAAATATATCTTTCAGCTCTCATTAACTTCCTGAATCCGTGAAGGATGTGATCGTTTCTTTCTTTTAATAAAATATGTGTTAGTTGAAATATAATTACATCAATTACCTCTTTAGTCCCTGCCGCCCCTTCCCCACTAATTTCTCTCAACCCCTCCCATGTCTGAGCTTTTCCCCAACTCAAGTTGATTGTCCCTTTTTCTTTGATTATTATTGTTGTAAACACATGTGTGTATGATATATATATATATACATGCATCTATGTATGTGTATGTTTGTATGTGTATGTATTGATATTTGTGCTTGTGTACGTGTTTGTGGCTCGTGTATATATGGCTTTAAGCTGACTACTTTCCTTTGGACAACTAGTAAGGGACCTCATCCCTGGGAGGGGCAAATTATACCTCATCCCTGGGAGATGCTAATTATCCCTCTCCCAGTAGTCATCAGTTGTTTTTAGTGCTATGAGTGTAATCTCACAAAACTCTCCCCTTCTGTAACAACATGTCCATTAATATTGCCATTTTTCCTATCTTATTTATGCAGCCATTTCAGGAGAGAAATTTTCAAAACAGACTTCCCAGATGTTACACTTTTTCCCTGGTCTGGCTGTTACAGTCTTTCCCTGTTCTGGCTGTTACA
>JAQHUG010000129.1:3573407-3619770 GCA_028555095.1 Dicrostonyx torquatus
TTTCCCTGTTCTGGCTGTTACAATATTTCCCTGTTCTGGCTGTTACAATCTTTCCACCCCATTCTCTTCCATATATTCTTTGGGCTGTAGATGCAGGAGTTTTGACATAGATATATCCCTGTGCTTGAGGTTGTGCTACCCATGATCTGTTGATCTCTGAATTGTAAACACTGTGCTTTCAATAGTTAGTAAGGCAGATATTATGGCTTTTGGTCCAAGATGTTGGCCTTAGTAAGTGAACTACTTATGGCATGAATGAAGCAGTAGTTAGTGAACTTCAGACTGAGAAAATCAAGGAACAGGAATATACTTCTAGGAGACTTTCGTGTCTATGCACGCCCATCATCCCTTTCAGAGCAGGTGGGATCCAGCATAGCACGTTAGCACAGCGTTTCACCATTTCTTTCTGGGCAGCAGTGATCATGTGGTCACTTCCCAGTATAGACTTAATATTGACTCACTGAAAAGGAGCTCTCTTATGTGAGGACCTGAAAATCAGAAGTATTTTCAGGGTAGCTTTTTCTACATCACACAGAGGTAGAAGTTCTTCCAAAACTCAACCTTGGATTCATACTGTCCTCATGTCTTAATTTTTTTTAGCTTTTGTTGTTACTGAATTTCTTCCCAGTGGCACACCGAGGGCAGGTTATTGCTAAAATACTATTACACCTTCTCTTGGTATCTATGTTAGTGAATGATGCCTTCTTCAGATCATAAGATTGAAAGTGCTTGCTTGCACATTTTTTTTCCAATTATGAAAAGCATTAAGCTGGATATTAAGATCGAGAGTTACTCTAAATAGAATTCTTAAACCTCTATTGGTTTGACATTAGCCTCCTGGCATCTGTAGCTGCCCGCCTTCTTACCTGTCATCTCATGAGAATGCCGCAAGAATTTGCAAAAGCATTCCATCACCGTGGTTGAGAGTAAACACACAGCTTCTGGACAGAAGGCAACCTAATACAAAAAGAAAAGTCTTACTTGACATCTTGCCGCAAATTACAGATGTGTGAAAGTCAGAAGACAAACTCTTACAGTTTAATTTTTTTTTTCTTTCCAGGAATCAACCTTGGATTTTCAGGATTAGAAGTCCTGAGTCCTCTTACCGCCCCACAAAAATTTTACAACTGAGGCCAAAGAGAGTAACCTGGTTGAACTACAATGCTCTTAGAACATTTGGGTCATTAAATGAAAATCTCAGAGCCAGGAATGAATTAACATTTAAGACCCATGCGTCAAAGAGGTCTAAATGCCTAGCAGTTATAGTTACATAGTGTTAAAAATATAAGAAAGAAGCTTTGATGTAACAATTATTCTGAAGTTCCAAGCATTGCACCTAAAAATCAACGCGGTGATAGCTATAAATTACAGCGATATTGATGATTGACATGAACAAAATATATTATTATTTGATAAGAAAATCTTGTTTATTGTAGCTTTCAAGATTAAAATCGTGACATATTGGACTTTGGCTTTTAAATTCATTTCTTATAAATGCATTTGCCTGCCCTTATTTACAATAACAGTATTTCATAGAGTGCCTATGATCCATGAACAATTTGTCAGCAAATAGTAAATGATTATTCATCTAAGATGTGAAGACATAAGCTTGGGTGACGCTCTGGTCACGTTTTCAGCAGCAGACCCCACGTAAGCTCTTTTGTCTCCACTTATATACAACTTATTTACTATGAATTGTTAGTTGATATTGAATTCATGGCCAACAGCACTGTAAGTAGGGTCTTTGTTTTCAAAACAGGGCTTCTCTATAGCTTTAGAACCTATCCTGGAACTCTATAGAGCAAACTGTCCTCGAACTCTCAGAGACAAAGCCTGCCTCTGTCTCCTTCCTGGGTGCTTCAATTAATGGCTTGTGCCACCACTTCCTGTCCTTTCTTGATTTGTTTTGTTTTGCTTGCTTCTTTTTTTTGTAAGTGGATTCTGGACTAAAGATTACCCAGTTCATGTAATTTCCAAGCCATATATCTTCTGTCTTACTCTAGGAACACAAGGCAGGAACACTTTGGGTTAGCGGTTCCTTCAGAATGATATTATTATAATTACTGGACTGGCTTAATGGATGAGTAAGTGAAAACACCTGCTTCTGTGTAGGGCAAGTTGGATTTCGCTCATAAAACATACCAAGATTACAGATGGTGAGAATTCCCTCTCACCAAGTCCTTTTGACCTCCACGGGTGACATGAAGTCAACTCTAAGCCTGCCCTACATCTACACATGTGTACACACACTGCAAGCAAAATAAATATAAAATAACAATTTAAAATGTTAGTGTGGAAATCCCCAGTATAAAGTTCACATCTGCAGCAGAATAGAGAATAATCAGGCTTAGCAGAGGCTCCAGGCTCCCACGAGGCAACCGAGGGAAAGGAGCGGTACACGGTGCTCTCCCCTACTCAGAACAGGCCTTGATATGGCACACAGCATCTCACTGGGCTGTCTCTGCACACATCTCCATGGAGTCCGGAAAGCAACCACAGGGACTGCTGTAGGTAACACACCTTACTGCACAGGCACATTCGTGAATGTGGTCCTCCTGGCGACACGCTGCCGCAAGAGCCGGTGTCTTCTGATGCTTGATGAGTGAATTCAGGCTTGAGTGACAGCAAAGTGACTACATTTGTCAGATTCTCTCTCAGGCCTATATTTATAGATAAATTCTCCATGGCAACCACGGATGCTGTGGAACGGTAAAGGTACAAGGTGTAATGCCTGTCAGCCGTTATCTTCTCTTCAGACAAATAAATTATATTTCGTTCAAAGATTTATTTCCTTATTTAAACACAGATATTGACATCCGATAAGTGTGTGAAGATGACAAGACACGAAGGGGCAAAAATACCCAGAAGCAGAGTGGGCAGTCACGTTGAATTTATCCCAGTGTTTAGTCTTTCTAGCTTTCTCACGGACAGAGGTGATTGTCACTGAGGAGATACAGGACTTTGTCATTCTGAAATTGTGTCATGAGAAGTTTTATTACCACCATCCTTGGGAAGCATGCTTACATTCATAAACTTATACATGCATATTTCTGTCTCTTCTATCGAGTTAATTAAAATGATAAATCAGTGTAATTCTTTTTTACTATTTTAACACTTTCTAAGGGTGAGTTTCTAGTAATTTCCAGTTGTATCTCCCTCTTGATTTTTATTGCAACAATCAGATAAATTTTAATGTGTGTTCTCTTTAATGGAATTTTCAAGACATCATTTTGCTACAGTTTTGTGTAGACGTTACTTATTATATAATGTGGTGATTTGGTTCTAATGAGCATTTTTTTGTTTCTTTCCTGGGCTTTTGAGTAGAAATCAAAGGGCATTCTAAGCTACGTGTCACTGCTATCACCCTTTGAATTCTCAAGGGTCATTTTAGATATGCCACAGTCATCTGGTTTCATGACGCCTCTCTTCCAATTCCTGTTAATCATGGATTTTACTTAATACCAGGAGAGGTCCTGACCCACGCCAGGTGCAGAGCAAAGCAAAGTGCTTATCACTGCCATTGTCTGCGCAGATCACAAAGAATCAATCAGTGCAGCAGATTTATCCACTATTCCACAATTTGGGTTTAGCCAGAGGATCTGCCACTCAAGGAAATAATTCAGCTAATCCTCCCTGTGCATTTGAAAGTTTTATTAAATTTATTAAAGATCATATCATTAGAAAAGCAGTGGGCTGTGTGAGTAAAGGCAGGAGACGAAGCCCGTGCTATTGAACTTCCCCCCATCTGCTCAGTGCGAGGGGCACGCATGTGGCAGATGCATGCACACATACATGCATCTCCTATAAATACACATGCAACCCCTCACAGTGCACACCTCCAACACGCAGTCCTCCGCACATACATGTACACCTACACACATATGTGCTCCCTTAAACAATTATACACATGCATACACACACACACACACACACACACACACACACCTCTTCTTGTTGCTTAAAATCTGAGCTAACAACTAAATGCTAATGCAAGCGGGTGACAAGGTTCATACCCTCAAGCGAAGTGTCCCGTGGGATCTTTACCAA
The DNA here is from genome assembly GCA_028555095.1 of Dicrostonyx torquatus. NCBI lineage: Eukaryota > Metazoa > Chordata > Mammalia > Rodentia > Cricetidae > Dicrostonyx > Dicrostonyx torquatus. The sequence goes on from JAQHUG010000129.1 coordinate 3,577,455, forward strand.
CCCTTTCCCAGTCTCTGCCTGTGGCCTGCACAAGAGGTAGACCCGATCTAGTGAAGTCACATGAGCACAGTGACAGTATTGTGGCAGAGTAGCTACATATGTCCTCGGGAATTTAAAGAATAGCCAAAGCTTAGCTCAGTGGTGGGAGGTGACACATTCACACTCGTGGCCAGAAACCATTCATATCCAGGGATTTACAATAGAAATGAGTAGGTTTACCATGAAGTGTGTCCAGGAAAACTTAAACTAAGGATGAGGGAACAAGACAATCTAAGCTTCAAGAGGAAGCTTGAAATGGGTGCACAGAGTTATCATCGCTGAACAACAAATTAAATAAACCAAAGCTCTCTATATGATGAAGTGCACAGTCAAGGCATTGCTGGAACAGTCAAGAGAACCTTCCAGCTTCTTCTAGTTTTAAATCCTTGTAATCCACAGTCTCTAGATTCACTATGCACCTGCCTTTTGGTGTCAACCATCCTTTGTATTCATTTCAGGTTTGTATGATTGGCATCCACTTCACTTTCTCCATGTGAGAAATGTCCAACCGCATGACCATGAGATGGTTCACATGTATTGCAGACATGTAGCTCACATTTTATAATTAAAAGCTGCAAGGGACACCCATGCATATGTTATTTATGGTCATGCACATTCAGCAAAACAGTGATGGAATGCATTACTTTCCACTGTGGTTATGACAGGCTTTTAAAGACTACTACAAATCTATGTTTTACAAACCTGCCATAACACATCGTACTAAGAAGTCACGAGCTTCTCCTCCACAGCCTCATACTGCAGACTTCCTGTGATGGCTGTGAGGTTAAGGACAGGGCTGGTAAAAGATCAGGATGGCCAAGGTCATCTTAGTAGAAGCCCATTTTCGAAAGCTTGTGCATCTTGAGTGTGGGTTAAAGGAGAAGGAAGAGATATAGAGGAAAGAGCATGGGAAAGAAGGGGGGAAGAGAGGATAGATAATGGGTGCACATATGCACTTCCTGTTTCTTGCTGTGCTGAGTGTGAGTGTAGGGTAAGCGTGCATGTGTGGGAAGAGTCAACCATCACTCAGCTATGCTGGCAAAAGCAACAAACACACCACAGCAACAGGTTCTTATTTTGGCTCCATGTGCCCAAACGAGTTTTTTTTTTTCCCCAAAATCCACCTTGGCTGATTTCATTATAATAGTTATCAATAAACAGACATACTCATTTTAATAGATATCTGCCTGATCCTATCCCCCTTTTTTAAGGCTAGTCTCAGTATTGAATTTCTTGTTTCTGTATCTGAAGATAATGTGGCAATGTGTCTGTGGGTATATTTATAAATTATACTCTGGTCCATTTAACTACATAGTAAGTCTCATTAATAATACATAGCTGTCTTGATCACTGAATCTCTATACCCAGTTATCAAGTAAGATGAAAAATTTATCTATCGGTTAAAGTTGTAATTCTTAAACAATTTCCAGTCCTTTGTGTTTCCAAATAAATATTCAAAAATAACATATAACAAAAATTTCAACCAGCTTGTAGAAGTTTTTCAAAGTCTCATCTTATTAATGGTTTGGGGTCCAGATCAATAGATAGATGACAGATAGATGATAGATAGATAGATAGATAGATAGATAGATAGATAGATAGATAGATAGATATAGATAATGATGAATTTATTTAATATAAAACTTTCCTGCTCTTATGTTTAAAAGAGTCACAAAAATTTATGCATGTGATTTACTCAGAGACTTGGTTGTTTACATTCAAACTCATCTCTCCAATAACTTTTAAGTTTTTGACAAAATCTACTACTACTTTCATTTCACTCCACTGTTTGATTTTATTGTAATGTAATTTTATTGTAATGCAGTGGTCTTACAAAGAGCCTCATCTGTACTGATTCCTGTCACTAATATGTTTTCATCCCTGGGGCTTGAAGCTATGCTGAGATGATAGAACTCTACTACTAAGCTCTGCCCAAACCCTTACGTTCATGCAGATAATTGTCAACTTCTTATCTCATGATTTTACCTCATATCTTAAACAGTTTAGACTCTTTGAAAGAAAACACTTCCATTTTTAAAATTGAAAAAGATTAGTATCTAATAGCCTTGCCTCATTTAACGGTTAAGTGTTAGAACACAATTATTATGTTGGTAATTTATTGTCTTGCTCTCGTCAGATGCTGAGATTTGGGATTTAGAAGACTCACACAACTCTAACTCTCTGGAATGTGCTGGAGAGTGTTATGTCAACTTTACACAAGCTAAAAGTTATCTGAGAAGAGGGAATCTCAATTACAGAAATGCCTGAATAAGATCCAGCAGTAGGGTATTTTCTTAATTAGTGATTGATGAGGAAGGACCCATCCCATTGTTAGTGGGGCCATCCCTGTGGTCCTTAATTCTGAGCAAGTCATGATGAGCCAGCCAGTCAGCAGCACCCCTCCATGACCTCCACATCAGTTTCTCCCTCCTGGTTCTTTCCCTGCCTGAGTTCCATCTTCCCCCAGTTGTGAACAGTGCTGTGCAGTGAAAGCCAAAGAAACCCTAACTAGAACCTTGAGCGTAGCCTTCTTCCTACTTGTTTCTAGCAAAAACTAGCCTTTGTGCTGGTCATGTCATAGTGTACCATCTTGTGTTGTTTTCGGTAAAGTCTTTTGAGCTATCCCGCTTCAAAGATATTATATTTTTAAATGTGTGGATTAAAATAATGTATGGATTTTGGAAAAGTTGTGCTACTACCAAAATGTAGACATTTAGGCAATCCCTTGTAACTTCATACAAGTTGGTTGTTCTCAAGCTCTATTTCTTACCAGTTGAAAGCTGTTTAATTATCCATACGTCATTGTATGTAAATATGCCATACGTACTCTAAAACCCTAACACATGATTTTCTGTTTAGTTCTTTCCTATATGGGGAATTTTGAGCATTTTAAAATTGTTTCATTCCTTGAATCACTTCTTCTGCTCGGGGCATGATAATTACAGGACACAAGAACACTGCCATTTCTGCCCTTCTGCTTGTTTGCCTACAGATGAGAACTCTGAACATCTGTCATTCACATAGGTCTGTTGGCGTGGACCCACAGAAACCGACTAACATTAAAACGTACCTGCATGTGTCTCAGACATACTTCATTTACACATAATCATTTTACACACATGTCTGTGTTAGAACTATTCATATTATGTTTATATAATACTGGTGAATATGTACACAGATGATAGATAGCATAGAGTAGCACATATAATACAGTAATAACGTAATAAATAGAGTAATAGGGTAATAAAAACCCATGGGGCATAATAGTGCATAAAAGTGGTAAATGCATAGATGGATGGTGATGAATTGTAAATGATACATACATAGCTAGATCTTTATTTTATAGAATATATATAGCTGATATATAATAGACAGAAGATATATGATACATAGATAATTGATAGATGGGCCTTAGAAGGTAATTTGATGAAATATACCAAAACTCATTAAAATTTCCACATGTTTTGGTACCTTTTTCATTTATGTGTTTATTACGATGAAACGATAAAGAATCACAGGAAATTGCAAGCGACTTAAATGTTTCCTTAAGGGAGCTTGAGCATGGGATGTTTTGTATTACTGCTAACTGATACTGTAATTTTGTTAAAATAACATTTGCAAAATGGCAAACATTTTTCCAAGCATGTCACTTCTAGTTGCTCATACTCCAAACAGCACTATTGAGCTGTTAATGAAGCTAAAGCATGAAAGATTTGAGGTCATTCCCTTCATTCACATGGGTTTAGTATTGGGGGCAGCAGTATGCGCCATACAACATTTTCGACCACGAGCCTATGCCCGTAACTGCATCTATTTACCATGGTGTCACTCGTATTTACTAAAACCTTAAGGTATTATCTTCTTGAGAATATTTAACATATCAAGTTATTAAAATAAGAACATAAGACAGTAAACAATAAGAATTCAATGTAAACGTCATCATGCTGTCAAGTATCAATAACGAGGATTCGCACCAACTTTACCTTTGGTCTTATTTGTGCCAACTTTGCAATAACGGACTTATTGATGATAGTAGAGATGTTTATCCCTTGCTCCTTTGGTTTTTCTACAGCAAGAGAGCACTGTGAAAGTTATTATGCAAAAAGGATATCTATGTAAATAAACAAGCAGTTAATTTACAGTCTGTATTTAAGCAGGAAATGCAATAAAGTAAATTATTCCAGAACTCTAACTTATTAATGAGGCAGGAAATATGTAGGCTGCTGTTTTGTTTGCTCAGGGGACCTGGTATTCTGCACAATCCTTATTGGAGGAAGCACAACTTAGAATAAGCATCTGGATTAAAAACAGGATAGTCAAAGTTGTGTGTCTATCTTTTTTTCAAAAGAAGGAAATGAATGAGGCCTAGTCACCTGTCAGAGAGAAAACCGGGCACCCAGCCTGGCGAGTCTTTGCTACTCCTTTAGGATACCACCTCTCCCTGAGCTCCTCCTCCATCCTGAGCGTTGCTTAGGCCCTAGTGTAAATGGAGACTGTTCTTTCATTTCCCAGTCTCCTAGACTGGAATAATTACACAAAAACTACATTAGCAGAAAGCACTTAAATATATAAGCATGAGGTGCCGCTGTAGAAACAGACTCTGAGATGTGCAGATGATGTCCTAATATGCAAAGTCAGTTTTAACAACTATTTCAGAATTATAACAGGCAAATATTCTTGGAAATCTTTGTATTTCCTAAAGAGACAACAGAAGGAAAACCTAACATGGATCGATAATTACATGTTTGTGCTTTGAGTATTATTGTCCCTAAGCAAGGTAAAAACAGATTATAAAATAGGGGAAAATAATTGCACAGAATAAGTAATAGTATTTAGTAATACTAATTTAAAATCCTTAATGGGCCAGGTGGTGGTGGCACATGCCTTTAATCCCAACACTCGGGAGGCAGAGTCAGGCGGATCTCTGTGAGTTTGAGGCCAGCCTGGTCTACAAGAGCTAGTTCCAGGACAGGCTCCAAAGCTACAGAGAAACCCTGTCTCAAAAACCAAAAAATAAAAATAAATAAAATCCCTAATGGTATCTTTCAGGTCTGACCTGACAGGTCTGCATGTTCCTGAGAAAGGGACTGTGGATTGAGAAAAGAAATAGACCAGAGACAGAAGATAGAATCAGGAGGACTTCCGGTGAATACTGTGACCAAAAGCCCCAGGTTTATTGCTCACAGTCCTTATATACCTCAATCAAGGTATATATATATATATATATATATCAAAAGGTGAGGGCACAAGACTTCCATGATACAAAGAACAAGCAAACATAATTACCTCTCTACATCTCAAAACATCTGGTAACCACACCCAAAGTCAAGCATCCTGTTGTCTGGCTTTTGAGGAGCAAGAAAAAGTCTGAACTCTATGACCTTTAGTCAAGGTGGAATAGATCCAAAACTGTTAGCCGTCATGCAGGTATATTACAATTTGATGGCAAAAATATTTGAATATAAATAGAATTTGAATATATCAAAGAAGATGCACACACACACAAATGACAAATGGTCTATGTCAATATTCATTGGGAAAATACAAGTTAAAATCACATGATGTAAATTCATATCTAAAGGATAACCCTGATTCTAAGAAGTATCTACACAGTGAAAATAACAGAACTACCTTTACCTAAAGTGCAGAATACCAAGACATGAGTGTTATTCAGCGATATAAATGAGTTAAATTGCAATGTTTAATACAGAGTGGGTGAATATCTCTTCATCCGTGTTTACAACCTGGCCTCAGTCTTAGGACACTATGGACATGAGTTTGGTATGTATGATTCAATTATTACTTATAAAATTTGAAGAATTAAACATTTCAACGTGCTTCTATGAGGTGAGCCGTTTACGTAAAGTGATCACTCAGGTGTTACTGTGCATATCTCTTAGCTCTTCGCAGACTATCTCATTTAATATCTGTTGGGTCCCTTGAGGACAGGCCTTCGCACCCCCACTTGATCTGTTTTGCACTCTTGAGGTTGGTTGAAAACAGGAACAAAACCAGGAACAATCTGGTGTTTTCAGCAATGTTTTCTAAGGCTGTTTACCCCTAAGCCATGTAAGTTGCAGTGAGGGCTTCCTGCTTTTCCTAGCTTGGCCTCCCCCGCTGAGGGCCATATATACTGTGGAGAAAGAGGAATAAGGGGCTTACCTGCAGAAAACCTGAGGTGTGTTGTGAGTTAATCCTGATGTCCCTCGCTCAGAAGAACTACAGTTGTCGTGCTGGCACGGCAAATATCATTTAATGAGCCACTGAATATCTAAGGGCTCATGAGAGTCACCAAATATTCGGGACCACATAGCTGTGAGGTATGTGGACGGAGGACACAGGCCTGAAACAACCCAGCGCAGGGGTCCGTCACACACTTACTCCTCAGGGTGATCCTTGGAGGCAAGGTGTCTCAGCCTCAAATTTCCTCTGATGTTCCGTGGCGGAAACAAATCTCTTTGGCCGTTTACCCTAGAAGTTGTAAATATTGGTTATGGACAATGACTAAAGAACAGGATTTTGTTTTTCTGACTTAATCTTCTTTAAGTTGGCGAGATATAAAGAGCAGCGATTTCTCCATTAAACAATTGTCTGCGGTATCTCCCTTTGAGTCTCACGCTCACCAGCATTTCCTCGGCTCACGTGTCTTCACAGAAGAGCATTGCAGTGAACACGGAACCCTATCCCCACCTTCTATGACGAGAGGCCAAGCATTTCTCTCCGTTTCAACCTGGAAGTCTTTCCGCAGAGATGTAGCTTGTTCACCAGCTGCTCTCTGAGACAAGCTGCATTGTTGGGAATTTCTACTCTTCGGGTCTTAACATTATTATTTATGTCAAAACGTTTCCTGGCTGCCTTTGCTACGCGTCATAAGTACAATGAGTTACCCTTGCTTTCTTTGTAAAACTCACTTTGAATGTTTAAAACAGGTTTTTTTTATTATTATTATTTTTAGTCACAATAGACTTGTTTCTACTTGTGGGGCATGATCGAGAACGAAGCTTCCCGCAGGCTCTCGGGTACCCTGCGGAGCTCCACACAAACGCCATTATAACTGTGCTGCTCGCTACCCACGGCCTGTTTACTTCATAGTCTCAGCCTCGTATGGTTCACTCCCCAACCACCGTGGTAGTTATTTAGTTCCGGTGCCTTTTGACTAATCCGTATCCCGATGTATCTCCAGGTTGAGGTGGTAGTCATCACTGCTCTCCCGGTACCTGTGATGGAAAACAGGAAGACAAGAACCACACGGTAGCATTGAGAGCTCAGACAATGGTCGGGCCCTAAATGATTTCTAGTCAACCGAAGACGCTGGTGTGGAAGTCCAGAAGCGACAGATTAATATTAGAACTGGTGGGTTTTCCTGAGGGGCGTGGGTCCTTCGTGACTCCGAGGGAGAATGGCTGTACTCCATAACATATTGGATCTGGTTTTTGAGGTAGGCAGGCAGGCCGTAAGAATGATTTTTCCTTTTCCTTTTAGCTAGATTGGTATTTCTTCCTGGTTGTATCACTTACGAGATAAATCCTCAAGCTGTGATGGCAGAAGGAGGATGAAGTCAGTCAAGTCACCCATCCCAGTATGTGGCTTCAGTCACAGAAGATGACAGAACAAAGCCCTCTCTCAGTGTGCTGTTTTCCTGGTTTGTTCTCCATGAGAGCTGCAGACTGATTCCAAATGTCTGGATGAAATTCTTCACATACTGGAGGATGGGAATCAGCTAGTGCCCTCTTCAATCCACAGAGTCAGGCCAGACGAATCGCTGCCAGACATCAAAAGTGCACTATATATTGAAACTAAAATAAATAAACAGATTACCCATAAATCAGAACTTTTTCAGTCACCGCTAACTGCTGTGTGTCAGACTGGAGCCATCCCCCTCCTGCGGAGTCTTACATTAGAAGAATGGATTTCCCAGCATTTTTCCCATACGCTGTGTTAGGATAACTACCCCACATTTTCAATTTCTTACTACCTCAAACAGCTGTTGTAGAGTTTGGGGTTGGAGGGTCTTGCTTTACCCACATTCCTGGTCTTGAGGACTGACTGGAGGAACCCGTGTTCCTCGGATGGCGCCGTTTCAGAGGATAACGTGAAGACACGCATCACCCCAGGATGATTTTATCTGAAACAACGTTGGCCACCGAATCTTCTGTACACTTATATTACCCCTCAAAGTAAGATTCAAGTAGAAATTTACTACGAACCTCATAAGCAGCAACATTTATCCCTGTACAAGGAAAACAAGGCACGACTTTGAAAAGAAAATACTACAACCTCTTAAAATCTCAGAAGATATGGGTTCACTATGTTAAGAAGACCCTGTGCTTCTTTCCCATCACCATGGGTCAGACAGACACACACTGAATTTGAGAAGCATTGAGCTGAGAGGGCAGTGGCCATCCCCAGGTGTCCCTTGCACAGTGCAGCAGGAGCCCCCTTGTGCGTGCATATAAAGAGTTTGCAGAAACCCGGTTTCTGAGCATCTGCTATGAGAAGCATCTCTGTGTTTTCCTGTGAAGTGGAGTCTATTTGAGATTTGCTAATTGATAAAATCAAACTACAACATGATGATAGTCATAGGAAGGAAATTACGAAGTAAACAGAGGTGAAACGAAGACTTGAAGAGATAAGTACTCAAGACTCAACAGTCTGAATTAGAAGCATTGATGAGTATAATTGAAGACGCACAGTATTAAGTCTGCACTGTGGAGAAATGCCATAACAGGCTGAAGTATAGGAGAAGAGGTAAATGAGATTAAATGAATATAAAAGGAATACAAGTCAGAGAATAAATGGAAATGTAATATTAAGAGAAATGAGACTGGAGAGGTGGCTCAACAGTTAAGAGCACTGGCTGCTATTTCAGAGGACCCAGGTTCAACTTCCTGAATTCACATGGCAGCTCACAGCCATCTGTCCCCCAGTTCTAGAGGATCCACTATTCTCCTCTCTCCTCCACAGGCACTGGCACAGTGCAGAGACATGGCCAGAGACAGACAGGCAGACAAAACGCCAAATCACATAAAATACAATGATTTTTTAAAAAGAAAGAAAACTGAAATCCAAATAAAAAAATAAGAGAAAAAAATACATGGAAAATAATAAAAAATATGACCTATGATACACCTCCTAGAAAGAAAACTAACATGCATACTTTTCAAAAGTTGAGAAATCAATTTAGAAAGTTCCAATGTCAACAATCCGATATGGACATGCCATAGATCTGCATGTAGTCTGAATCTGAAGAAACGATTTCTAATGTCCTGGAGGACACAAGTCAGTTTCAATCTCTATCACCGTTGGCCTGAGACGTCTCTGTGCTTTGAGGAGTGTGAGCCAGCAGAGCGCTGTGTGCTGACTGCTTGGGAAAAACTGTGCACAGACATCGCCGCGTGTAGACAGCTCCCCCTCCTCCTCACCGACAGAGACCTAGTTGCCGCCTTTCCAACCTTCGGGAAGCATGCCATCTGCCCTTTCCTTCTCGGGGGATCCAAGAATAAGAGTTTCCCAATTCTAGCAGTGACCAAGGAAGAGCATCATAAAGATAACAAAACACATCAATATAAATGTGAAGATTGAAAGTCGGGTGAGAAGAAATTAGAGGCCCAAGTCTCACTTTTGACGGCACAGTGCCTAATGCATCCCGAAGACCCAACAATACGGAAATAGATGTATAGAATCCAGATTATTTTAAATGCCATAATATTTAGAGCAGTTTTGAAAAATACTGGCAATCCTTTTTTATTACATATATGCATATATACGCATATGAATTTATTTGTGCATGTAGCTATAATGTGTGCATATGGCCATATGTGCATATGAATACATCTATATACATGTGTACACCTCTATACTTAACATATAGTATTTGAAAATAATTTAAGGGCACATTATGATGACATCATAATGAAATTCCTTTTACTTGAAGGCATATAAGTTATTAAATAGCTTTCTACTGAATTAGGCCATGCTGGCTTAGAGACAGCCAGAATGCAATAGAACACACTTAATCAGAAGATCTACTTACTTCTGGAACTGTCTACTCATTGTTTAAAATACTAAAATAATCCTATGATTAATAACAATCATTAATTTTTAGTTGATTAAATTTAAAATGTCCCTCAGAGAGAGAGAGTTGTATGTTTGAAGGCTTGTTCCCTCACTAGTAGGGCTGTTTTGGCTGAAGGTAGATTGTTTTTAAGACGCATATGGAGTGCAGATGAAAAGATCTGGTCTCCGGGAACTATTCTCCCTGGCTCCTTTCTTTGTTCTTTGTCGCGCAGTCTGTGACGAGCATCTCAGAACATCCCCGACAGTGAAGAGACCAGGGAGTCTTGAGTACAGAAAACTGAAAGGCAATAAATCTGTGAGCCACGAACCTATGCTTCTGTCAAATATTTTGATAAAGGTCTCGGGTACAGAATGCTGGTTGTATTGGCTGGCTTCTTTTTTCTTTGTTGCTATGGGACACCTGACAAGAATCAACTTGAGGCAGGTTTGTTTTGATTCCGTGTTTGAGCAGAGGCATCCATCCCTGTGGGGATGGAGCTACAAGGCAGCAGGATTGTGAGGCACCTGGGGGCACTGCACCCCAAGTCAGGAGCCAGAGTCTATGCTGGTGCTCAGCTCACTCTCTGTTTTGTATTTTCCTTCCTTTCTTCCTTCCCTCCTCCCTTCCTTTCTTCCTTCCCTCCTTCCTTCCTTTCTTTTTTCCTTTCTCTCTTTTTTGCAGCTTTGTTTTTATATACCTTTTTATAGACAGGTTTTCTCTGTGTAGTAGCCATACCTGTCCTGGAAATGGATTTGTAGATTAGGAGGGCTTTGAAATCCCAGAGACCAGCCTGTCTTTCCTCCCAAGCGCTGGAATTAAAGGCCTGTGACACCATGCCTGGCTCACTTTCTCTGTTTGATTCATCCCAGGCCCCAAGATCTCTAGACGGTGACCTTCACAGTTGAATCTTTCTAGAAAAATTCTTGTGGATAAAAATAGAAGTTTATTTCCACAGTGATTCTGAGTCCTGGTAAGTTGAGAGGCCTAATCGTAAACTTGATACTGAGGCAGGCTGTTGCTGTGACTAATTTGGCCCACATGGCTCACAGACAGTCGTAACAAACAAATAAGGAACCATTGCAGAAGAGAGTTTGGGAAGCTCTGGAATGTTGTAAGCAGAAACAACAGTTGTTGATTATGGTGGAGACCGGAAAGACCAGAAATCGTAAAGAAATTTGGGCAGTAAGACTCTGCTCAGCAGTCGTCAGCAGGGACTGAGCTGCGGAGATGAACCATCAGCCAAGTTTGTTAAATCCTAACGACTTGACTCTCTTGGCTCCTTTTAGTGTGGTATCAGAAGTCTGAGCAAGAAACACGGTAAGGCGTGAACATGTGGAGTTTGCCAGAAAGTAGCATGGTGTATGCTTGTACAGAAACAGACAAGTCAGAGAGACACAGTATCTGTGAACAGTAATAAATGATAGGAAAAGCCCATCGTGGACAGGCAGGACCCTATCCAGCAAAAGCTCCAGTGTGGAGACCGTGAGCCCATTTGAAGGATGTTCATTAAAGTATGCTCCCAGCAAGACAGGTATTCCCAGGAATCTTGCTTGTTTTCCCTAATCTTTCCCAAGTTCAGCTGTGTAAGCAGACTCCATTGTCTGTCTGATCCAAGGAAGCTGACACAAGACTTGTAGGACTTGTCATACATACTGTGTTGGTTTGGGAGACACGTAGAAATCAAACACAATGCCATCATAGAATTCTTGCACCAGATACCCTGAAAGCCAAGGATACTAAGAACTGTGTGGCACGGTCAGATCCCTTGTGAAGGTTACACATTGAGGGAAAATTGTGTCAAGCTTGGGAGGCAGAGCTAACTTGCAGTTGATAGTGGAGGGTGCTGGAGTTACCAATAAAATGGCCTTTTGCCTTACAGGATGTCAGGGCAACACACAGATGTAAGCCCAATCCACCTTGTCTGTAGGTCAGAGAGTTTGAGCTTCCTTTCCTCCCTCAAAGCTGTTACCAACAGATGTCCCACAAACAAGGGAGTCTGGCCTAGGCTGTGGTTAATTAGTATTCTGAGTGTTGAGGTAGATCCCCCCCACCTGGGCCAAAGGCAGGGAATTCAAGTCTATTCCTTGTGTCATGCTAATGAAGCCTGCTGCCTCCCCACCTCCTGTGGAAGACTAGACAGGCCAATTCAGTATCCACTGAATGTCCCTTGTGATGCTGTTCTCTGTTTCAGTCTCTTATTTCTCTACTAATTGTAATCCTCGCGCTCCTACCCTGGACCGTATGCTGAAGCTGATTTTCGACAGGTAAGATAGAGCACTGTCCAGAGCAGACGGGAAGAATCCTAGCCAGAATGCCTAGGCAGACACTTTCAACCTTCAGTCTATCATTTGGACATACATCTCTACTAAAATTTCTTTATGGTTTTTAAATGTTCACTGAATTTAGTTATAAAAATGGTCTTCATTCTGAAGGCAACAAAATCTTCAGAAACATAGTTTACATCAACATATTATATTTTATTCACTTGTTTACAGTTAGCTAGAAGTGACATTGGCTAAGTAAGTTATCTAACCTTTGGGTGCCAAAATACATAAATTCCTTAAAAGGTAAAATATCACTTTGCCAAAACACATAAATTCCTAAAAAAAAAAAAAAGAGGTAAAATATCACCTCCCTTTTCTCATTCTTTCTCTTTTGTGTGTTCATTTAACTTCAGTCCCTCCTTTCCTTACTTCCCCCGCTCTGTCTGAAAAATAGCATACTAAAGTTCATCAATTATAAACAAATATTTAGGACAAAATTTGATAACATGACAACTTACTGAAATACCCTCAGAAGGTTGACCTTTAGGGCCTGTGATTTTCTCATCCACGGTCTCGTGATGTTTACAGTACCAGACATTCCTCCTGTGAAAGAGGCCCCAAGTACAATTTTCAAAAGTGGTTGGTTGCTCTTATAACTCTTGTGTCACTGTGGCACGAGTAGGCACAACTTGCCTGGCAGGCTAGTATTGCAGTAGGTAGGTTCTGATTTCTCCATATCCTGCAAACAAAGGAAGCATCCTCATGAGTCTAACCTTATTATTTCTTTATTGTTGCCAACCAAAACCAATACCAACTTTCTTAGATTTCATATCTGTATCATGTAAAACATAGCCAATATCTGTTATTGGTTAATGCAAAACAAATTTACAAATGTTCGATGAATTGAAACTAACATCTCATTATGTGACTGAATTCTTATCACAGAAGCTGAGGCAGGAGCAAGGACATGAGTTCCAAATGCCTAAATGCCATCATCCACTCCCCAGTGTTTCTCATTAGACACAGAAGGAGCGATCACACATGCCCATGCTTTTAGTAACTACAGAACCCATTAATGTTGCTCAATAATCATTTATGAACTTCCAGTACCTTTGGTTTGGGTGGAGCTATATGAATAATTTAGGGAAATTCGTTGAGAATGGAGATAGGGCTTGTGGTATTTGCCTAGACTCTCTGGTTGTTGGCATGAGACCCCCCTCAAGTACCCTTCTACCCGACATTTCGTTTCTGAGGTATTTCAGACAGTGGCTACTTCATGAGTCTGGATCCAGAAGGAAAGACAAAAGGAAGCAGAGTTCTTCATCTGGGACAAATACCTTATGCAAGTGTTTCTACAGAAAACAGGACCTGTGTAGAGGACATTAGAAGACTATTTGCCAAATGTCATCATTAGTAATTGTTAGGCTGGAAAATTATAGTCTTGTTTTGCTTGTGTGAATTTTATAAATTGTGCTTAATAGGTCTAACATACTTTGTATTATAGATCACAGCTTAAGTGTATGTGTTTTATTACTGTAATTTCAAATGCAACAGCTTGATAAATTGAATGAAAATATGAATATGACATTCATTTATATAATGTGATCTTTTCCTTGTAGGACTTGTCTTTTATGTGCTTCAAACCATTTAAATCATTTCACGGGTCTTTGGTGAAGTGACTTCTTTTCCATTACCATAAGTAAGAAGTAGGTAATATTTTTTCTATAGAACATAACCATGGTGCATGTGTAGGGTGAGAGGGAGGGAGGTGGGTACACATGTGTGAAGACTTGGAAGTCTGTACCTGGAGGCAGGCAAGGAAGCATGCCTCAGCTGGAGTCCAGGCATCACCTACTGGCCAAGCTTCTTGCACAGTTGTTCTCAGTCTCTTCTGTCATGGTGCTTAACTGTATAATAGGCATGGCTAACCTTTACTAGGGCAGTCCAACGACTTTACCTCAATTCCAATACTTTAAGAAGGAACCACTTTCTCAATCCCCCGTGTACTTCTTCCAAGAACAACATTATCTTAAATAACCAGAGTAGAATCATGAAAATCTAGAAGGAACAATGTTGATATACAGGGTTTAAGGCTTGACAGGGAGAATATTCTTCAAACACGCATGGATATTTGGATTTTATCTGAAGCACAGCATATACTTGGCACGTTGGTACAAGTCTGTGGGCAGGTGAGTCAGTAAAACTGAAAGTTCAAGTCATTCATGACAGCATGGCAAGATTAAGCCCAATTTAATATGAGGCTCTTATTTAGAAAGTAAATTTGGGCTGGGCATTGGTGGAGCATCACTTTAATCCCAGCATTCAGGAGGCAGAGGCAAACAGATCTCTGTGTGTTTGAGACCAGCCTGGTTTACAGCGTGAGTTCCAGGACAGCTAGAGATCTTACACAGAAAAATACCCAGTCTCAAAATAAAACAAAAAATAAAACAGGAAGAAAGAAAGGAAGGAAGGGAGGAAAGAAAGAAGGAAAGAAGGAAGGAAGGAAAGAAAGAAATATAAAATTTGGTACAATTCTACTCTACACTTTGTGTTTAAATTCCAACAATATCAAAAATATGTATACTATTTTCTCCCACAACACAATTTAATGAATTGTATTGCTTGTTCATTTTGTACAGTCAATCTCTGGACTTGTATATATATATATATATATATCTTTACTCTGCCACTTCTGAACAAAATGTATCCATTTCTCTACATACCACTTTTATTCTTTAAATCTCTGTTTTCTATTCCACATATACAGAGTGTGGCACATATCAGAGAGACCCAGAATAAATCCAGACACTGAGTACACAATGGGATTAGTCTCCCCAATAGTGCAGCTAGGCAAACAGAAAATCTACATGGACCTCTAGTTCAAAGTAGATGTAAGAATTATATATCAAACCCAAAACTGCAAAAGTTTCTATTAGATTGCTAGTTTTAGAAAGGACTTTTGCATAGTAGAAATTTACTACTTTATACAATGAAACATTCTTAATAGATGTTACATATTACTTAAATGCATGTTTCTTGTTTTATTTTTGTTAATTATTTACTAATAACTATATTTTATATTTATTTTGTACTATGGAAATTTTTTAGACAAAAAGCAAATTTGAACTATTTTCTTGTTAGAATTTAAGGTGGGTTAGCACTCAGCAGAGACATCTCATGACATCAATAATACATTAGCCCAGGAACTGCTAATGAACTCACAGTACAGTGGTAATACAAGCAGATTTTTCAAAGGATAAACATGGGATTAAACTTGGTCTGCAAAGTGTTCGTTGCTAGACAGTGGAAACTTGACAATCCCAACTTGATTACTAGAACCCATGTAAATGTAAGGAAAAATACTCTGTAAAGTTGTCCATGTTCTACACACACACACACACACACACACACACACACACACACACACACAGTTTCAGAAAGGAGATTAGCACTTGAGGATAAGCAGGGTTGCAAATGGCCACAAAACTAACAATGACTAAGAGTGCAGTCCTGGAGGCTGATCACAACCTTAGGAGAATTTCCCAGAGGCTCAACACAAACTATTCAACAGTTGTGTATCATTTGAAGCAAAATCAAAATGTAAAAAACATCAGTAGATGGATGCCTCCTGAGTCTGCCAGTTATTACAGATTTGAACTGCTGACCACTCTTCATCTTCTCTTATTTATTACACAAACACTTTTTTTTGCATTTGTTGGGGAGGGGACCTAAGTGGTTGTATCAAAAGAAATTTATTTCATTCACTTCCTGAAGCAAGAGATGACGGCAAACAAAGTTACAATTTTGGTGGCCTCTGCTGGTCTGCGTTGCTCCAGATTTCTGAATCAGAGCGACAGCATCACCTCTGAAGACAGTTGTCAGCAGATCTGTGAGATACACCAGTAGCTATACTGTCTGAGACTGGCAGGTCAACAGAAAGGACTTGTTTCTTCTTGGGAAAAAGCCTCTCTAATAACAAACACTGTAAATGTTTTAGGAATTGGGGCACAGAATTTTACCTCATCACCATGCTCACCTTAGTTCTTAGTCACCGACTACCATGTCTTCAATCATCTTGACAACTTTATACAGAGGAACCACTCCTATAACCATCAGGATGAGTAATATGCCTTCCAAGAGCCCATTAAATTCTGAAGTGCAGATTTCTATCCTATGAAAGTAAGCATTCTTATTTATTCTTGACAAACATATGATGAGTGTAATAGTTCCTATAGTGATAAGTAGAGATATATTTGAGTCTAGTTACAATAATATTAATTTCACAGACCAAAAAGTTAAGGAAGAAAACAACTAGATACTGACCTTGGCAGAAGCTAAAGACAGGAAGGTGCTACAAATGATCAAGCTAATAGAAAATTTAAACCACTGAACAGCAGAGAGTCAATGAGATGAAGTAGAAGCTGAAAGAGTGGGGTAAAATAGCCATGTGGTGGCTGCATGCACTTTTAATCCCAACACTCAGGAGGCAGAGGCAGACTGATCAATGTGAGTTGGAGGCCAGTCTGGTCTACAAACTGAGTTCCTGAATTGCCAGAACTGTCACATAGAGAAACCCTGCTTCAATAAAATAAAATAAAATAAAAGAGTGAGATAAAATATTAACAGTGTTTATGTATCATAATGTGAGAATATTCAAACTTAAGAAGAACTGTTTAAATCAATAGTACTAAAATTGATAATTTGATTAAAAGATGAGCAAAATATTCAAATTGCCAATTCTCCCAAAAATTATCATACTTGCATATAGATATAGGAATTGCCTGTTGCCTGAGATTTCTGTCCTACCCAGTCTCACAGAAGTTCCATCACAAAGAAATACACAAAGGTCTACATTAATTATAAGTTGCTTGGCCTATTAGCTCAGGCTTCTTATAAGTTGCATTAACCCATAATCTTGCCTGTTTTTTGCCATGTGGCTTGGTACCTTTTATCAGTGAGGCATTCTCATCTTGCTTCCTCTGGGTCTGGGTGACAACTGCAGACTGAGCCTTTCCTCTTCCCAGAATTCACCTGTTATGGTCGCAACACCTCTACTTCCTGCCTTGCTGCTGGCCACTCAGCATTTTATTAAAGCAATACAAGTGACCAATCTTTACAGGGTAGAAAACCATTGCCCCACAGCACTCCAACCCCCTTTTTTTAAAAACAAGAACTCTGAATTGAATCTCCTTTATTTAGTTTTTTTCCTGGCCATGATGCATAACAGTTTGTAACCAACATTCTAAACAAATGCAAACATCCATAATCCACATTTGGGAATGTGGCATAGTTTTCTAGACTGACTGGGGATGCTGATAATCTCATTGTTGGTGTGGGAGCTCCTTCTGTCTATGTGTTGCTTTTATTGGTTAAAAAATAAAGAAACTGCCTTGGTCTGTTGATAGGGCAGAACTTAGGTAGGCCAGGTTAACTAAACTGAATGCTGGGAGAAAGGAGGCAGAGTCAGAGAGAAGCCAGATTATTAGAAATGGCTTAAATTAAGATGTGAGATTTAGCCAATAAGAAGCTAGAGCTAATGGGCCAAGCAGTGATATAATTAATACAGTTTCTGTGTTATTATTTCAGGACTGAGCAGCTGGGAACCAATGAGTGGCCTTTCCCTTACAACATATGTGGACCTAAAGAAAATCGAGAATTGTGATCAAGCCCTGACTAAAATACTATGTGAGGCTTGATAATCTCAGCCATCAATCTTGAATCTCTTCTGGATGTAGAACTCAGATATCTGGGCCATCTGTTCTTACTGGAGATTTCTCAGGTGGTCTTCCTTGTTCAACCCTTATTTTTCTTAACCCAGAATGAATCCACAGCCTCTCATTTCCTATGGAAACAAAAGCAAAACTTTCCCTCCAAAGTAACATATCTTTTGACTTAAATTTTGAAGTCAAGGCATTTTCAAAATATATAGGTTGGATTAATCCAGCAGCATTTTATTATAATTAACTAATATAATTTGATTATATTAAAAGATAATCAAATATCTTTTAGCAGCTGTCACTCATTCCTCCAACACAAAAATATATATTATTCAGACTCTGTGTATTTTCCATCTTTACATGGCTTTATTTTAAATTCTATTTTTTCTTTTTCTTTTTAATTTTTGGTTTTTGAGGCAGGGTTTCTCTGTGTATCTTTGGCTGTCCTAGAACTCACTCTGTAGACCAGGCTGTCCTTGAACCCATGGAGATCTGCCTGTCTCTGCCTCCAATGTGCTGGGATTAAAGATGTGTCCCACCACACCCAACTTCTCTCTCTCTCTCAAGACTTTATTCTTTTTCTTTTCTCTCCCAAACTTTAAATACATTCTAAACCATTTAGAGTTTTTTTTTTCCAGCTGAATCTATCTCTAATGTATACCTATCTTTTTCTGACCGCATGAGTCTTTAATTTGCTAGGCAATTTGACTAGGATTGACTTCTTGACTTTAAGGGCTGAATCTCCCCCATTCCTTAGCTTTCTGAGAGTCTAGCCTCATGGTGGAGGTACTGGCTGGAGGCATGTTTATTGCCACAACTCTATTTAAGCCCCCTGCCACCTAGAAGCATGCTGTTGGCAATTCATAAACATCATTAACTGTATGATGGCAGGACCTCTTAAAAGATCTACAACTCTGCAAGCTGAGTCAGGAAACCTTTCTTAAATGAGCTGCACTTGCCTCTAACAAACAAAGCCTATCTGAGAAAATGCTGCTATCAAGAATCCATGCTTAACTCTGTTCTTTTTTTGTCTAGAATTACTTCCCAAGCTCTCTCAGGTTTTAAGTGGATGTAGAGTTGTCCACATGGACACCATTTTGTTGCCTGTGATTTCTGTCCCACCAAGCCCCACAGCTGTTCCATCCCAAAGAAATATACAGAGGTCTACATTAATTATAAGTTGGTTGGCCTATAAGCTCAGGCTTCTTATTAACTTACATTACCCCGTAATCTTGTCTGTGTTTGCCACGTGGCTTGGTACCTTTTATCAGTGAGGCATTCTCATCTTGCTTCCTCTGTGTCTGGGTGACAACTGCAGACTGAGCCTTTCCTCTTCCCAGAATTCTCCTGTTATGGTCACAACATCTCTACTTCCTGCCTCGTCACCCCACCTATATTTCCTACCTGGCTACTGGTCAATCAGCATTCTGTTAAAGCAATATAAGCAACAAATCTTTACAGGGGAGAAAAGCATTGTCCCGCAGGAAATACCTTTTCAATACCATTAATTATCAAGGGTTGAGATATATAAATCACTATGAGATGCCAATTTAATCATTCCTAAAGTCAGAAGACACGTGTGGAGAATGTAAAGAAAAGAGATTCTTGTAGCTGGTTTTCTGCAGTGAAGTTGCCTGAATGAATTACAGTAGGGTTTTCCTTTGTGTTAGCACACCCCTGTCAGGACATGTGTGTACGGAGATGAATTCACGATGCTGAAAAGACACCTGCAGTCTCACAGTCACTAAAACTTACCCCCAATCACCATGTTGCTGGAAATCTTGTGAGCGTTGGCAAAGAAAGAAGGGAAGTATTGGGACTAAAAAAGGAAATCTCTGTGTGCTTGAAGATTGAAGCCATGGTGCAAAGCCAAGTAAGCTGAACAGAAAGGGGAAGGATACACTGATATGTGGAAGCTGAAAGGAAACACAGATAATCTCATTAAGGAAACAAAAGGAGCACCCAGAGGAACATTTAGTCAAATATTGGGGCACCATTGCCCATAAATGCATTACCTAAAACTAGCTTTACTATACCCAGATGACCAGATTGAGGACTCAGCTACTGAAGCATACCCAAGGAAAATTCATCCGTGGGAATAACCTGAATGTTAATGCAGTTAACATGCAGTTAACATGCAGTTAACATGCAGTTAACATGGCAGTTTGTGAGCTCTAGAATCCATTTCCTCAGCTTTCGCAAGAAAGGGAAACAGACTCCTAGAGCTGAACTCACCATAGCCATAGATATTTAAATAAAAGATTACCTTCTTGTACATATATCAGTTTTGTGAAAGTATGATGGAGCTTCAAGTCAAAATCTAGGATTATACAGAGATACAGAGGACATGGTTGCCAATGCCCTGACCAGTGTCTCAAAACCTTTTTTCATAGTCAATGTTGGAGGAATGGTATGTCTTGAACTCTCAGCAGTAGTCATAGTATTAATGTCACTGGGGTCTGCCATATAGTTCTGTTGTTAGGCACACAACACATCCAGAGATTGTCGACTCTGGAAACAAGTGACTTATTAATTCTTTCATTACATAAGATGTTGTCATTTCTCTTAAGGAACAGATCACAAATTTATTTAGTTTTGTGTTTAGCGTATCTTCTTATTTCCTTGGCAGCACCCACATATTCTGTGTCCTCTTAAAATAATAGCTTTAAAGACACGGTATGTTGTGACTAGTCTACAGAAGCATCTGTATAACAGAGCCGTGGCCACTACCGAGGTTGAGAATTAAAACACAATATGCTCTCCGTGTCCGCTGATTTAGAAAACAACAGGTCCGTAGTTGCCAATCATAAAATAAAATTTAAAAAAAAACCCACGAAGCACAGCATCCTGCCAGACCACCATGGGGAAATTATTACAAACAAATTGAAAAGAGGAATTAATAGAGTATGGGTGGCAGTAACAGCAACAACTTCAATAAAAAGAGTAAAAGCCTTTGGATCAACTCAATCATGCGAATGCACTTGGTTAAAATTCATTGTCACAAAACTTAGGTTGTTGGTACACTAAGGACATTTTTTTTTTTCAAACATAAGAACACGTCCTACTTCTCTTTCCACCATGGACGGAACCCATCTGGAATCGACATTCCAGCTTTAAGGAAAATGTCACAGCAGATGCTAACATTTTAGCTGACAATAGGTTGCTCCATTCACTGTTTCTCCCATCACGCCATATCTGCTTTGTGCTTGTCTTTAAATCTTCCACTTTCTCCTGTGCCCTCATCTCTTTATGCCTCAAAGCCTGATGGATATTTTCCTGTTTCCCTGATGATCCAGCCGCAGCTCTCCACATAGTAGACTGTCACAGAGTCTCAAAATAGAATAAGATGCAGAAATGTGATGAAAAGGATGTCATTGCATGCAGATCAGCTTTACGTGCCGGCATTCCTCACTGTTAAGATAAAGAACACATACATGTCTCTCGCTTTCTCTGATGGACTCGATACTCCTCTTATGTGGACTGCAGTGCCCAGGATAAAATGAGGGCTCAAAAGGTCACAATTTCCTTTTCTACTCCCTAATGATGTGATGAAATTCAATTTAGCTCTCAGTATTTCTTGCTTGTAGGATTTATTTTATAAATTATTTATGTGTAGGTCTGTGCATATATATACATGCAAGCAGGATCCACAGAGGCAAGAGGCATCAAGGTCCTTGACATGAAGCTAAAGGTGATTGGGAGCCACTTGATTGATACTGAACTCAGAAGTTCTCTGCAAGAGCAGTACAAACCCTAAGCACTGATCCATCTCATCAACCCTCCTTGATATCTTTTTGTATTACTTTTCATCTCTAATACTATGATCTACAAATTAGATATGTTGCTTGTATCTTGCCCTAATGAATTATCTTGAATTATTTTTGCCTGATTTTCCATTAACTTAGCCAAGTGGTATGCCAACTCTAGCTTCCTTGGGCAATCCACTACCTAGTTTGAATGACAAATTCTTTGGTGTGTGTGTGTGTGTGTGTGTGTGTATGTGTGTGTGCGCGCGTGCATGCGTGTATGTGTGTGTGTGTGTGTGAGCACATGTGTAGCTGGAATTACAGATAGTTGTGAGCTGCCTGACGTGGGTGCTGGGAACTGAACTCAGTGCCTCTGACAGAGCATCAATTACTCCTAAGCAAGGAGCCGTTTATACAACCCCCGCATTTCATTAGTATAAATACAAAATTTGCTGCTTGTATGAATAGGAGGTTTGAGAAGTCCTTTTGTAATCAAATATTAGAAACATGTAGTCAGATAATTTTTTTCTCGGTATTATTCAACTTGCATGCTCCTTAAAATGCAAATTACGTGGAGTTAAAAGATAGCCTTAATTAAAGCGAATATGATTGTTATGAAAACAGATAAAGCACACAACATGATATACTTTTAAAATTCCCCATTGAAATAAGTGATTGCCTTTCAAAAACAATACAATTATCATTGCATATCCACTTTATTCCTCAAATTTAAATCACTTCTATTTTAATTCATTTAAGAACAATAATGAGATGAAAACTATACAAATAGAATAAACCTGTATAGATATTTTCTATGGCCAGTAAAAACATGTTTAAAAATATGTCAAGAAATTCTTATACTTCTTATCAAAGCCTAAAAATGTTTTAGAAATCTTTTCTAACATCCTGAGATGTATTTTATAGGAGAATATTATAACCCATATTTATAATCTGTTTTCTAGAAAAGGAATACTCTAATACCTAGTTTAAAATTTTTTCCCCAAATTTGAAGCCAAAATCCATAAAGCCTATTTTTTCATTTTTTTTTATTTTCAGAACAATATTTCTAATGTTTGGTGAAGTTCTTGTTCTCAAAACATATATCTATTTTTAATTAACATTAAATGTGTTATTCTTGCCAAATTTTTCTTGATTTTAAGACTAAAATAAATATTTTGGGCCCTGTGTCAAGTGTGTGCAATAAATTATGTGCTTCCATAAGTATCTATATAATAAATTTCGCATTAATCTAACTTTATTCTCAGCATATGAATTGGTCCTAAGATGTACATGATTCGTATGTATGTGTGTAGAACTGACAATGTGACTGAATGGACTCAGGGCTGTAAGACCGTCTTTACTTGTGACCCCTTAGCTTCTGTAATAGGAAGGAATAGTGATTCACCTTTTATTTATCTTCGTTGTATTGTATCTCTCACACTGGTTCCTGGCTCTCCCCTGTGTATTCTATAAAGCATGGCTGGAACTGCAGGATGGACCACGTCCTATCCTGCTTCCGCGTCTGGCATCTTCAGCAACACTAGCCTTTGAGGAGTCATGAAATGGTAGTGAGAACAGAATCATCTTTAGTTGAAAGAGAACCATGCATGTAGTGTATGCCTGCCTGAAGAGCATCATTTTATTCAAAGAAGTAAACGTTTTCAAGTGTTGATTGACATCTACCACATGCCCACAGTTAAGGAAGTGTGGAGAAAACATAATCACAAGTTTATAGGAGCCATGCTGCTGTCTCCCAAGGTAGACAAGGTCTTGGGACAGAGGATTTGGTTTCTGGAAGCCTTAGGGAAGGAATTTCATGAGAGACTCAGTGGTGATGTCATTAGGACAGGGGTCTAGGCGGAAGTCAACGTTTCTCTTCTTTTCTGAATTAAGGAATATTTTTCCCTGTAGTGACTTGATGAGAGTTCGCTTCAAGTTGGTGATGGGTGATTCCTTATATTTGGGCTCAGAGGAGTACTAGCTGGATGATGGGAACACAGTCCCAGGAAGCAAATCAAAAATGAAGGCGTGTTTTAGCTGTAACTAGAAAGAAATTGAAACACAGAGCAAGGGGAATTTTACACTAAATTTCATACAGAACAGTCTGTGTAGTTGAGCAACATCAGAAATTTAATGAATATTTAAAACATTTTATTCACTTAACAAGGCAAATTTTCTTTAAGGATATTATTTAATTAATTCTATCGAGATATCCACAAACCATTTTTCAATATAAAAATTGCAGATTTATATGTGTGGTAGTTTATTTGCATTCACATACATAGAAATATCCAATATAGATTTTACTGCGAGAAGCACAATAATGATGAAAAGGATCTCATTGGTTTGCTTTCTTTGGTTGTGGTGTTGAAACTGAAATTATTATTATTTGGATTGAAGTCAGATGATTTTTATTGCATGCTGAAAAGCATTGTAAAAATGCTTCTCCCATTGTCTAAGATAAAATATGAAGAAGGAGTGGGAATAGAAGGATGGCTTATGACATGGTGTGGCCATGTTTTCAGATGTGTAATTGTATTTTTGCATAATTATTGATTGTATTAACTCATAAAGTGGTATCTTTCATTAAGACATTTGCACTCATGCAAGCTCTTTTACTTCATGCTTCTCTGTCCACGGCTGCTGACCCATGGCCTCCTTTCTCCTTTGTTTATTTTTCAAGTTATCTAATTCCTGCTAAAGACAGACAGTAGGCAAATTCATGCAAAGGTATAATTTGATATTTTGTTAGCTGGAAGGAAGAAAATAATTACAGGCTGAACCCGAAGAAACTTCAAATCCAAATACCAAGATTCCAATCTTCCTACAAAAACACAAGGTTTCCTCTCAGGCACCCTCACTCAGTGGTTTTCTGCGCTTCACTAACGGTTTTAAAATACAAATAAGTCTTAAGATCTCTGGCAGATCTTATTGCTAGCGACAATATTATTTCTATTAATATATGGCTCGGGAGAGTGAGGATGGAACCTCCTCTCAAAGCTGATCTCCTGTCTCTAGGTTATGGGAGCAAGGAGGAGAAAAATAAGCTGGGTATTTTCGCTGTCAAAGCAGTTGCTTAAATATAATTTTGTGGTTGGGTAACTCAAGAGTGGATTAAACGCAGAAGTCCTGATTCCTGCCACTAACTCTTCAAAGAGCGAGGAAGAGGGGCTGGATTCGCCACGTGCATTTAAACAGCAGCGTGGGACCAACAACCACCTGCCTGTAGCCTCATT
The DNA here is from genome assembly GCA_028555095.1 of Dicrostonyx torquatus. Classification (NCBI taxonomy): domain Eukaryota; kingdom Metazoa; phylum Chordata; class Mammalia; order Rodentia; family Cricetidae; genus Dicrostonyx; species Dicrostonyx torquatus. The sequence continues at coordinate 3,602,514 of JAQHUG010000129.1, forward strand.
GGGATTCGCGTCAGCTCCGCAGCCCTATTTAAACAGCACAAATCACAGAGCCTTGGATGTCTGTGTGGAAGGACATTTGCTTTCTCCAGCATTTATTGACCACGGGGGAGTCCCAGTTGGGTCTGGAGAAAAGCAAACTCAGGCTTGTGTCTCTGCTGGTGCCACACAGCAACCTCCAGAGCTCCTGGGCTTTGCATGTAGTCTGCCTCTTGCTTAACCAGCTTCTCCCTGGAGAAGATTTCCTTCGTGTACTCAGACAGTTTGCAGAGTAAGGCAATAAAATGTCTAAGTTAACATTATTAGGGAAATGTAAATACCGTTTGGAAAGATGGCATGAATGCGCTCCAAGTGCAGGCTCTGTTTTAAGGGGACAGCTGGCTACTTACTTCTTTTATTTATTTTTATTTATTTATTTATTTATTTATTTATTTATTTATTTATTTATTTTGGTTTTTCGAGACAGGGTTTCTCTGTAGCTTTGGAGCCCATCCTGAAACTAGCTCTTTTAGACCAGACTGGTCTCGAACTCACAGAGATCCGCTTGCCTCTGCCTCCCGAGTGCTGGGATTAAAGACGTGGCCACCACCGCCCGGCTTACTTATTTGTTTTTAAAAGAACAGGGATACCGAATGTGGCATGTTTTTATCTCCTTCTTTCACCAGTGAAGTCTACAGTCGGCCCCAGAGAACCAGTGCACTTGCTTGTATAAATGGAATAACCTTTGGTGTGATTAATAGATATTTAGATCTTAAATGCGAGTTCTACACAATAAAGTCATTTCTTAGACTGACTTTGATCCCTGGTCCGTCTAGTTCTTTTTACAAATGCAATCTTTTTTCGTGTCCTATTTCATTATAATACTAATATGAACATTCACCCCTGTTTTATGAGACTTTTCAAAATTTATTTATCATCAGAAGGCTTTTTACTTTTTCCCCCACATTTTCACTTTACTTCTTATAGTTGCCCTGTTTTTGATGCTTTATCAATTTTTCTTGAAAGACCTTATCCTAGCAATGATCCCTTTGGGGGAATTTTTAAGGCAATTTTTAAGTATTCATTATTGTTACTGGTTTTGAAAATCAGGTGCAAAAATCAAGGATGGGTAAACGGGATTATGAATTTCTTGGGCAGGATGCAGCAGTGACTGTGGTGCCTACAGTGTGCTTAGAGCTGGCTCCAGGGCCAGTTTTCTAGCTGGAGGGCACCTGGCATTCCTTCCCTCTCAAAACAACTGACAAAAGGTAGAAGGCTTATCCGGGCTTGTGTTCTTTTTTTTCCCTTTTTTTTTTCTAAAACTAGACAATGAGGAGCACAGACATAAGTTCTCCTTTTCATTACGTGGAAATAGACAAAGAGGAAGCAATTCAACGGTCTGCGAGACGTCAAGGCAGAGGTGATGGCTCTGCACTTGGCTACAAAGTCTTTATTCTTTCTTTTGTTGGTCACCTACACAATCTTCAGATGGCATTCTCTGGACAGATAATTTCATTGGCTGCTCTTACTGAATGGATCCTACTGGACCCCTTTAGAGCTGAAGCTGTCCAAACCAATGGAAACCATTATAGGTCAAAAACCATTTTATTTTCCTTTGAGAAGGCTGATCATCAGGAGATAGAAGACGCCAGAGAAGCCGTCTTGACAGCTCTCACGGATATGCATCTTGCTAGAGTTGGGAAATCTGAAAACAGAGCGAGGCTCCTGAGTCTGTAACTTAACCTTGGTCAGTGCTCCTTTGGTAAAGCTAAAGTACTGGATTCTCCGAAAACATATAACATGCCTTTCATCTGGCCAGATGGCATTCACCACAGGAGCACAAAAGATTCCAAATGTAACAATGCCACACAAAGGGACTGCTGGGTTGGTCGTCTTTGGTTAAAATTGTCTTCAGGCATTTTGGTTCTAATGGATTCCATTAAATTAATTCCATACAATGTATTTTTACCATGTTCACCATCCCCTACTTGCTCCCAAGTTCACCCCTATTCCCTAAACACCCAACTTCTCATTCTCATTCTTTAAAACCAACCAAGTCCCATGTGTGCTGCCCACACACTGCTCTGGGTGCCCTCCTACTGCAGTTTAGCTGACCTAAAACAGATCCCAGCTTAAAGAAAGCTGACCTTCCCTTTTCCAGCTCTCATGTGTTGTTATCTTCTCAGCTAGGGGTGGTGCTCCATGCTCATATCCCTCTTCTTCATGGGCTTTTGTCTTCCCTGACTTAGTCAGTGCACGCTACCACCCTTGCTGTGAGTCCGTAAGTGCGTTCACCTTACTGCGTCCCGAAAACATCACTTGTCTGTGGTCATTAATCATTGTTAGTTCTTACTATTTCCTCTCTGTCTCTGAACCTTCATGACCATTGGTGGAACTGAAAGATAACAAAGAGGATTTTTTTTAAAAAAAAATGTCTAACTTGTTGGATGAATTATAGATATTTATTCACCACACTGAAAAGACTAACACCATAACTTTTGAATACACGATTTCTTATTCGTTTGTAAGTTTTCATTATAGTAGAGTGCTAACACTGTGATAAATAGAGTTAAGTCTGAGAAAGCTGAGATGATAGGAGACCCTCTGATTATAAGAGTGCTGTTATTTATTGTTTTAAAATAGAGGAACATGTGCTTGAGTAGGTGACATGACTTGCTAACAGTTTGAATGTGTCCCTTCCAAAATCCAAGTCTTCTCCAAGTGATAGCATCTGAAGCATGACATTAAAAGTTAAGTAGGGTACTAGTGTGGTGCCCATATCGTTAAACTCAGTACCCTGTGGACTGAAGCACATGGATCTCTGTGAATAGGAGGCCAGCCTGGTCTACCGAGCAAGTTCCATGCTGGTCAGGGATGTGCAGCGAGAATCTGTCTCAGAAGAGAAGCTAGTTGATTAGATATGAGGGTCCCAGGAAGGAAATGAAGACCCTTCACTGTCTGCCCTCCTTCAGGTTGGAATGCAGAGCTGCCCCCGTCAGCAGATGCAGCAACAGGAGATGTCAGACAAGGTTTGAACCTCTGACATCTTGACTTTAGAAAGGCAAGGAAATAAATTTCTTCTCTTCAAAAATTATCACGTGGTAGGAATTCCTAAGATCATAATCATGAGAGGATGGCTGCCACAGCCTGGGTCGCTAATAGCAGTGAGGAGCGGTACAACTATGTTCTAGACATGACTTTAACATCATGATTCCAAGAAAAGATCTTCATCTCATTATAATGCCACATCATAGCTATGGATAACTTTGAGATCTTTTTAAAACTGGCATGTTTAAAAATAAATTTTATTGACTTTGTTTTTGACAACCTTGCACATGTTTATACTGAGTCCATTTTTTTTTCTCCTAAAGTCTATAACATGAACAAATCCATCATGCACTTCTCCCGGATCAGAGCGATACCACCCAACAGACTGCAGACAGCCAACTGAGTCTCCGTGTCATGTACTCAACAGTCCACCTTCACTAATACATGGTTGACATGCTAATATCTGAACAGTGAAGATACCTATACAAGCTAGTGGAAATGCAGACTTGGTGTGCGAATGAACCCCTGTAACGAGCGGCGAATTGCAATCCAACATTTGATCTTAGGCTGGGCTACATAGCAAGAACACACCATAACATTTTTAAAAAGAAAAATAATAATGATAGGAAATTAAATGCTGATAATTTTTATGTTTTTAAGCCTTATATTTTCTCTTTGCACAGATGGATGTAAATATGTCTGTGTGTATTCATATGCACATATGTATAAAATACATGTAAGTCTTATGTATTTCACATGTACTTTTATGTACTTTTCATTTTTAATCTCTTATAACTCTGATGATAGAGATGATGAAAAAAAATTTGATGAGAAGCAACACACCCTATGCTCTACATCCTTAGTTAATTACTTTCCAGGAATGTCATTTTCCAACACAGGATGTATTGTGACTAATACTTATATTAAGTGTGTGTGCTATATGAATTCCACATGGTAACTGCATCGTATAAGGTAAATATAACAGAGAGCAATCCCATGGCTCTGTTCATGTTAACCCTAGCAAAATAGTTTCCCCTATTTCAAAGTCAGTGATAGATTGCAAAGATAGCCCAATATTATTGTGTCTCAAAACTTCAGTATGAAAACATCAGATCTTCTGAACCTTATTACAAAAGGTATGAAATGGGTGGTACACTCAAAATAACAGGTTTGAAAATAAATTAAAGATTAAATGGAGAAATAAACAGTCCCTCTGATACCAGAGGAGACCTGATTGCATCTTCCAGAGATGGCTATTGCTGCTGACCTTTACAATGACCTCTCAGGACCAAGGTAAGAGTGTGATGACTGAGAGACACAAATATAATGAAGTTTAAGACACACTATGGGGTCCTCTCTTGAGATCTCATAAAACATCTGCCAGAAACAAAGGCCCGTCAAATATAAATGTATGTAGAAGAAATGTCATAAAACAAAAATAGGATGTAAAGATAGGAAATGAGAAACCATCTAATGCCTTAGCCCTCCATGTTCTATATTAGTCTTCCTCCAAGGAAAGTGAGTCCATTGTTTCAGATTCGTCCTAAGTGAAGGTACAAGAGGAAAACTGGTAAAGATATTTCCAGGAGTTAAGGATAGATGTTAAAAGACGAAGTCTATAAAAACGTCAGTTCTTGAATTCGTTCCATGCCTTTTGTCCTTTCCTGTAGACCAAACCTCCATGTTTGTGATGGAGCCTATGGCAAACAAGAGGAAGAAATTTCTGACGCTGTTGATTTTGTACCATGAAGAAGTGATAGGTAAGATCTGGAATTCCGAAACCCAGCTTCTATGTTTATAGACCTTTTCGCGTTGTTCCAGCCTCCTCTAGAAGGAATTACTTTACTAAATTGTATTTTGAACTCTACTTCGAAAGGCTGGATAGAAGGAACTCTTTCTGACGCTCCGGGGGTAACAATGTTCTGTGTAGAACCGACCTGTGCCCACTTTCTATGGAGTGGGTTCGGTTGACCAACATCGTCATATAATTACCTAAAGGAAAAAGAGCCACTCACTTTGGTCTTCTGCAAGAGCTGCTCAAATGTGTCTCAAGCAGTAGGGAAGCCAACTGCTGAATGTGGGCCCAGAAGACACCCCAGTTCTACAGGGTGCTAGGAGGAAGGACATTGACATCTTAGGCTTCAATTGTCAATATGTGAATGGCATTTGGTATGATGGGGAGTGAGACTGGATTCACCTGGGTAGCATTTATCTTGCAGATTCAGAAGAAACTACGATATGTGTGGAGAAACACTGAGAAGTCGCATGTATGATCATTTTTATAAAGCAAGCACAGGTTTAAACACTATGATCAATAATAGTTATGAGTAGAATCAATATTGAGCTATTATTTCAGATAAGCACTGATTAGGAAATCAGCAAATGTGGGGGGTGAAGGACATTACCATCTTTGGCCTAAGGCATATGAAAAGTTAAGGGTAAGTTCAGAATTTGTTTGGCATTTTATGTAGTTATCTGTTAACGAAATACATCCCATTGTATTGTGGTGGCTAATCTTAGTCATCTACTTGAACCTCTGAGCATAGGGGACCACAACTGAAGAATTTTCTCCATCAGACTGTTCTGTGTGCATGCTTGGGGGACATTTTTCAACTGCTAATTAATATTGGAGCGATAGCCCATTATGGGCAATGTCACCTCTGGGAAGATGGTCCTAGTCTGTATAAGAAAAAAAGTTGAGCAAGTCATGGGGAGCGAGCCAATAAGCAGTGTTCCTCCCTGGCTTCTACATCAGCTCCTAGCCCCAGGTTCCTCCTAGAGTCCCTTCACTGATAAGTTGCAAACCAAACAATCCTTTCCTCCTCAAATTGCTTTTGGCCACATGAACAGAGAATCAAACTGTAACAATATGATTTAGCTTGTAAAAGATATAATATGCAATAAGAAGGTTTACAGAAGAAGTAGAGGGATCAATGCGTATTGATGCCATTATGTACTGGATCAGAAGCAGGGAATTTGATATGTCGTTTTAAGTTCATCTCTTGATGCTTTTCCTTGTGATAGTTGTACTCAGTGCTCTGGGAGACGCCCCCCCCCCTTTAGAAGGTGGGACAAAGACAGCTCCTCTTCAGAACACCTTGGCAAACACAAACAGCGGGAAGTTTGTAAGGCAGAGCTGCACCTCAGTTTCTCTCTGTGTGGAAGGTAGAAACAAGCTTCAGACGACATGATTAAAATTGCCTGAGAACTGGATGGGAAGCGATGCCTGGAGAAAGACCGCATTGATATTTCGGAGTAGGTTTTGAATTTTTGCTGAACGCTGACACGTGTATGTGTGAGCACAAGATACAAAGATCAGACAGGCTCTGCCAAAAACTAAGAAGATAAAAAAATAATAAAGAACTAAAACTCACATGTACCTGGAAACACTTTGCCTTCCCATCAGACAGAACAAAGGGAGCTTCTAAGCCACAGAAATGAGTTAGAGTCTCAGAATAGCATTGCCAGTGTAGGTCCTTACTGTAAGAGCCACTGAAAGTCAGAACTGAGGTGAAGGCTCTGCTGAACGCCTCCTAAAGAAATAAATGTCAAGGGAATCATACTTGGAAGATGCTTAACTACATGACAGAAAAGAAAAGTGGAATGTCCACACAAGCTAAAGGAATAAAACAGAGTTCATCAATCAATAAAGTGTATGCTTTGTACCCAATTAAAAAAATGACCAAAATATAAAAAGGAAAATTGCATAGCAGGAGAAAGATCAATCAATAGAAACTTCTACACAAGCAATAACAGAGAGTAGGAAATCAATAGACAAGACCCTTAGAATGGCTGTTTTAAATATTTCTATGATAAGAAAGTAAAGAAAAGTGCAAACATGAGTGGGGAAGGAAAAGATTGTTTATGAGCCCACATTGAAGCATTAAATGGAGGGAATGCAAGGTCAAAGCCTAAGTGATTAGTGAAGTGCTAGTAATCTTTAAAATCAATGTAGAGTATATCATCAAACCAACAGTGAAAACTGAACCAAACTTCATAAGACCCTCATACCCGCTTTGTGCATGACTCAACTGTCTTGCAACTAAAGAGAAGATGGAAAAATAACATATAAACAATGGAATTATTTTTTAAAAAATCTGATTACATTTGTCTATTTATTTAGAGACAGGACTTCCTAGGTAGCACAACTCAGATGGGCCTTTAACTCGTGACAGGCCTTCAACTTGTGACAAATGTCCTTCCTCATTCCCCCTCAATCCCGAGATTCCAGTTGTGAGTCATCAAACCCAACTGCATTGAACTTGTTTGAACGTGTACATTTAAAAATTGAAATACCTCAAGCACTGTGAAGAACTCAAGGGTGTGGTCAAGGGTTTATTAAAGGTGAGGAGACAGACTGAAGACTGAGACGGTGGTGCAGGCAGTGGAGTGCTTCTCCTGTAAACCTAGGACCTAGAAATCCAGCCTCAACCCCTGAGGGAATACTTAGTCTTGAGACTAATTCAATAATGTCACTGGGTCACACCAAGAGAATCTCACTGGGATTAAGGACACAGTACGGACCAGCAGCTCAGCTGTATAACAGGTTCCAGACCACTCTAGGCTACAACAGCTCCTTGCTATGAGAAAAAACAACAACAAAATAACATAAAAGCAGAACAAAACAAAGTGGATTATTGTGCTCATCTGATGCTCTGATTGCTCATCAGTCATCCTCTAGGTAATCCAGGCTTCACGCCCATGCTCCTCTTCATAATCACACTCGGAGTCTGTTCATATACATGACCAATCTCCACACCCAGGTTCTTCGTGATCTGGCACCTGTTCCTGTCTGAAGTGCCAATACCTTACTCCTATTTCATACTCCAGTTTCTTGCATTTTTTATTCCTGTCGGTCGTTTTCACTATCTATTTCTTTCAGGGGGATTAGTTAAGGGATTTGGAGCTGATCAAGAAAAATAAATATGACTACCAGAGGCAATACCATATAATTGATTTATTTGGGCTGTGTACGGACAGGTTTGAATGAAAAAGAAAGTTCCCAGCAACAAGAGTCTGCCTAGAGACAAAGGCTGACATCACTGCACAGAATGAGCAGGAAAAGGAACGGGTGGAGAGGGGGACCAGTCAGAGCCTGGACGGCACATCTGTAGGCTGCCTTTTAGCCTCTCTGGGTGAGAAGCCTCCTCTGTAGCTAACAGAGTAAAAGTCCAAGTCTTATCAGTGATGAGCGTGCAAGAAGACGTCTATAAATTTGAGTTTAGTGCCAGTGGGGTCTTAAGTTAACAAATCCCAGTCTATAGCGATAACAGCAGCCTAGACACCATCACAGAGATGTGACCCTGGCTTCATATGCAACAGATATTTCTCCATCCCAAGTTCATAGCTCCTTCCTGACCATGAGCCTAATTAGAATGCAAGCCAAATAAAACTTGTTTACTTTGTTCACTATCGGATTTTTGTATCTTAGTATTATTGTTAGCATTATCTTTTTATTGATTCTTTGGGAATTTTGCAATCATGCACCACAAACCACTCATTTCTTTGCCCCTCCACGCCCAATCTCCACTCTTGTAGCCTCCCCCGACTAAAGATAAAAATACAATAAAAATAAAACTTAAGTCAAAACCACTGGGCTCCTCTGTCTTGTCTGTCTCTCCATCACTTATTTATCGTTCCTAGTGGTATTGGGAGCTCTGGTGTATCACACAGTGTGCTCTTCTGCCTTTTGCTATCAGGGTTAGCACTGCTATGCACACAGCACCACCCGCGCCACCTTACTATAGCCAGCAAGGGTCAGGGTCAGCTTCCTCAAGTGTAGAGACAAGTGAGTGACTGGGCCAGCTCTCCCATGAGGGGCAGGACCAGCTCTCCTAGGGCCATTGAGCAATAAGGGTCAGCTTCCCCATGCCTATACACTGGGGCAGTTCTCTAGGGGGAGGGTGCGGTAGCCAGTGAGAGGTGGAGCCAGCTCAGCACACTCTGAGGCCATCAACATGGCTTTAAGCAGCTGTCCAGACCATGGGCCACCCACATGGTCTTTGGGGAAACACAGAACACAGACATCAACACAGACCCTGGCTGCAGTAGAGCCAAGGATCCAGACATGGTTCTAGGCGGCAGCACAGAGCCAGAGATATCATATGACCCCAGGCAGCAGTTCAGACCCTTCATAGCAGCCTGTTCCTCACTGCCATCCTGTCCCCAGTTTTGCCTCTCTCCACAGCAGATGAACCCCTCAGCTTCTCTTTCTCTCCCATTTCTCCACAAGACATTTGCTTCTTATAGCCTGTCTTCCACCCACCCCTGCTGCATGGTGGTTGGTGATATCTTCATCTATTGCCAACTACCAAGCGGGTGTTTAATAAGCGATATTTATTTCATTGAATAAGAAATTTATCTTATTAGTGGGAAATGTAACTCAGCCTTACACATGGGGGTGGGGGAGTCAAATAAGGAGATATTTGAATAAAAGTTATGAATATTTAAATATTAAAATTCAAGTAGCATTGTAATTGTGACGTGATTTTAAAACATTCGAGTCTTTCTCTATGAAAAGCAATCCCTTTTTATCATAAAAGTAGTATCGAAAACATTGGAAGAACATACAATATTCTCATATCATAAGTAAAGCTGAAGATATAGCAACAAATATTGTTGGCATACGGCTGCTCAAAATAATACTCATAAGCTTATTGGTGAAGACACAGCTCAGCGCAGGGGTTATGAGTGACATCAAGCCTGGCCCAGTGGCCTTGAGGTATGTCAGCATCGACTCTAGCGCAGCTCTCATGGGACTGTTCCTATTGCTATGAACAACTGGAAAAGTACAGAAAATATATATAAAGTGACAATTTCAGGAGGGGGATGGCTGCAGTGCAGGCAGGTGCTCTGAGAAGGGATGCCAAGAGGCTGAACTTGTGACCATCTGGCTTTTGCCCTGAGTCAGAGGTGCTCAGTAGGAGTACACACCTGCCTGTGGCCACGCTGCATGGGAAGAAAACAGTTTAAGGAAAATGATATGGCTGGAGTTCTAGATAATGAAAGAACTGTGTATGAAGTCATTCCAGGAAAATCTATGCAATCAGTCTACACATTTGGTCAATAACAGACATGCACAGATTTCACGCACAAGGCAGTAAAGGCAGCACAGATCTACTACAGGAGATACAAAGCTAGGAGAAGCCAGAAGATTAGGTCTGTAGTACGCTGAGGCTTTGAAAGGGTGACTACTTAGGGTAGGATGATCCCTGACACAGGAATCATTTGGTTGCCTTCTACATAAAATGATCACTCAAGTTCAAATTAGAAATTTACCAAGGTGGAGTCATCTCTGGGATTGATCTAGTTTGGAAGTACATGAACAAGGATTAAAATGAAGCCCTTCGAGACATGCTTACTTACCAATTAATCAGCTACCAGCCAGACAAAACTCTCCATCATTAAGAGAAGATATAATATGAATACAGAATATTACAATAAAGACAGCGTTGGTAACTCAGTAATACTGTGATCAGTAATGGGAACAGAAAAGGATACCACCCCATCCGTGCGTGGGGAGGGGACAGACTTAACAGGGAAGACCCGTCCATGGCAATGATGCTGCCTAAGCCATTAGGAACTTTGAAGTCTTATTACACAGATATCCAAACAACTGAAAGGGATTGTAAGCGTATAGTGAGTGGGAGGCATACCAAACAGAATCCCTAATTGAACTACGATACCTGAAGTAAAAACATTTAATTAAAAAAGATATACTGATAAGCAAGTCTTGAATTTCACACACTTGTAGGGGGAAAAAAAGCAGGAAGAAAAGATCCCCTGAACTAAGTGTTCATTGTTCCGTTTGTATGAAATCTCAGAAAAGGAACAGAGAGCCTCAAGTAGGATTTTTTGGGAGACTGATTGTAAGTACTGTTGGGGGAGTCTGGGCAATGGTACATTCCTTAATCATGATGGTACTTACACAGCTGTATATACTATGCAAAAATCTAAAGAACACCACACTTAAAACTGGATTATTTCATGGATATGTAAATTATTATTTTTTTTAGAAAATTGGAAAAAAGATGAAAATAAATAGGATGCAATAGAAAAAACAGAAAGAAAAGGAAAGAGTCAAAGAGGAAAGACAGCGTGCAGAAGGAGGAAAGGGAGGCAGAGAGGCAGGGAAAGAAAGTTACAAAGATAGTCCAGAGTCTACTCTGTTGGGGGCCTATTCCTGAAGATGTGGGAACAAACACCTAGTGACCCCAGATAGGGCATGAACTACACCCAGCAAACCAGGGGATTAATTTATCAGGGTCACTTTCAGTAGCGCGGGTGACTCAAAATCAGTTCTACAACCCATAAACTCACCACCAGCGGCAGCTGACAACGACTGTGTAGCTGGATCCTCCTGTCTCTTGAGGGATCAGCATCACTTCTCCCTGCATCGTTACTGTCAAAATGGTTGGTCGGAGTCTTGTGAGTCTTAGCCCCTGGGGCTCAACAATTCTGTTTACTCCCTGACTTCAGAGACTCTCTCCTCTCCCCAGAAGGGAGTCCTTCAGGGCAGGTGGAATAGCGACAAACTGCGCCCATCCTCCAGTGCAGGAGAATGCACTTCAATCAGTTCAAATAACAACTTGGGAACTGGTGAAGTAACTCCTGGGCTAAGGAATCCCTCCATGCTGGGGCCCCTTTCTGTGATTAGCAGAAAAACACAGCCAGAGACACCGTCCTGCCTTGTTCCCTTGTCCTCCCTGCCGATTACAAATAGGGGTTTTTCTGTCTGAAGTTTTGCATCAGATGGAAATAAGTGCCTGATAAAGTTACGTGACTGCCATTTTCTCATCCTGAAGTCGCAATAAAGGCAGACTGACTTCATGGAGTAGAAGTAGGGAGGGAGCCAAATAATCCACCATACTGGAAAAGCTCTTGTCCTGGCCCCGACCTTCCTACCTGACTGTTTAGAGAACCAGACTTCATGTATGACTGTTTCTCAGAGCCACTCGACATCCGAATCACCGCCTGCCTTTCTGGACTTTGCAATCTCTCCATCGCTATCTACCCTTTGAAGGCTACAGCACAGTTGCCTCAGCCGATGTCACGTTTGTATGTCTATTTTTGTGGCCTTTCTTCTTCAGTCCGTTTTTTGCAAATTTTCAGGAGATTTCACAGAGGTTTTGCTTGCTCCTGCTTGCTCCTGCATATCTTCTTATATTCTCTGGAAACACATATATGAAACCTGAGTTTTCTTAAAATTATGTCCAAGGTTAATGATGTGTGATGTCCTTCTCTAGATGTGTTACTTTTATTGGATAAAGAATAAGGCTGTTTCAGCCAATGGCTTAGCCGAGTAAAGTCAGACGGGAAACCCAAACAGAGATAAAGAGAGTAGGAAGTGTCTGGGAGATACCATGTAGTTGCCAAAGGAAACAGATGCCAGAACCTTACCTGGTAAGCCACTGCCTCATGGTGATACTCAGATTAATAGAAATGGTTAATTTAAGACGTAAGAGCTAGCCAATAAGAAGCCTGAGCTAATATGCCCAAACAGTGTTGTAATTAATATAGTTATGTCTGGGCAGCCAAGACTCCAGCTACAGGTTAAGTAAACCCCAGAAAGGAAAAATGCATACAGAGTCAATAAAGTATCTGGACCGAAATCTCGAGGCTAAAAAAAAGTTTGCACCCAAGCAGCCACAGGCATTCTTATTGCTATTTCTGCAAGAATAATGGTGCAACAATTTTTGGATAGTTTGAGGGGTGTGTGCATACATGTGTGCATGTTTATAAATGTGCATATCTGCATTAATGTGTGTGTCTATGTGTGTGCATGCATGTATATGCATGTGGGAGTGTGCATGTGTGTTTGTCCTGATACTCTTAGTATAGCTGTAAATTTTCCTTGACTCAATTTTATCATAATGACATTATCAGCTTTCATTTCATGTTCTTCAAATTTATCAGCCTTAATGATGTGTTTAAATCAAAAACGTTTATCAGGGACAGACACCATAGCAGGCCAATGCATCATTGTCAATAATACTAAATGTCTACACAAACCACGAAATTAAATGTCTGGGAATGTTACAAAGTGCAGCGTTTGCCTAGGCATAAATAGAACTTAGAAAGGAGGCCCAGCGGGGGTGCATCTGCATATCGTTTGCATTGTCACTACTGTCAATTAGCTCATACACATGCCAACTCAGTAGGAACATATGAGGCCAAGCGGAAGAAAGTTTGCCAAATTGGTCTAGAGTCCATAGCTGGAGGTACACACAGAGCAATCTGAGGGAAGATGTAGAAATTCAGACCAGTGTTTCCAGCTTTAATCATGTGCATGTGTGTGCATGTGTGAATGTGTATATGTGCATGTGTGTGCATGTGTATATGTGCATATGTGTATGTGTGTGTATCTGTATAAGTGCATGTGTGTGTGCACATGTATGTGTGCATGTGTGTGTGTGCATGTGTGCATGTGTGTGCATGTGTATATGTGCATATGTGTATGTGTGTGCATGTGTATGAGTGCATGTGTGTGCACGTGTATATGTGCATGTGTGCATGTGTATGTGTGTGCATGTGTATATGTGTATGTGTGTGCATGTATATATGTGCATGTGTGTGTATCTGTATATGTGCATGTGTATGTGTGTGTACATGTGTGTGTGCATGTGTGCATGTGTGTGTGCATGTGTATATGTGCATATGTGTATGTGTGTGCATGTGTATGAGTGCATGTGTGTGTGCACGTGTATATGTGCATGTGTATATGTGCATGTGTGTGCATGTGTATATGTGCATGTGTGTGCACGTGTATATGTGCATGTGTGCGTGCATGTGTATGCATGTGTGTATGTGTGTGCATGTGTATATGTGCATGTGTGTGTATCTGTATGTGTACATGTGTATTTGTGTGTGCATGTGTATATGTGTATGTGTGTGTGCATGCATGTGTATATGTGCATATGTATATGTCTGTGCATGTGTATGTGTGTGTGCGTGCATGTGTATATGTGCATGTGTATGTGTGCGTGCATGTGTATATGTGCATGTGTATATGTGCATGTGCATGTGTGTATGCATGTGTATATGTGCATGTGTGTGTGTGCATTCATACACATTCCTTTCCGGCCTAGAACCATGATTTGGGAAACACTAGATGTTTGGACTACAAAATTATCCATTTACAATTTTGAAGAGCAAAATGTCCCTTTTGACAGTTTGAAATGAGGCTGAAAGATTCTGAGAACCAGAAGGAATTTGGACACCAGGGAAACAAGGCCTTTTAGATTCTATAGGACTGATGTGCTCATAATTCACAGACTGTGTCTGCCTGCAGAGATCTGGACCTGATGGGGTTCTGACCCTGTGAGGGGAAGAGAGCACCCCATCCCTAACGCAGAAGATACCGCCAACTGATAATCATTCACAAAGGAAATGGGTTAGTTTTCTCCAGAAGTCTCGCTGGGGATACAGACCACACTTCAGGTCAGGGCCCATGCCCAGCCATAGACAGACAAAGCAAGATCAACTCAATGGGATTTCTGTAGACTTTTCTTTTGTCCTACGTTACTTTGTTTGGGCTTTTTTTTTTTATCTTTCTGCCCTTTTGCTTGTACATTATGGTACCTAATTTTTTTTCTAGGTTTTGTGTGTGTGTGTGTATTTTTCTTTTGTTATTTTTCCTGGTTTAAAAGTCTGTTTTGTTTCCTTTTGTTTGCCTGTTTATTTCTAAAGAGAGAGAGAAGGCAGGATGGAGTTGGGTGAGTGGGGTGATAGGAATGCTAAGGGGGAGTTGAGAGAGAATATGTTGAATATATAAACATGTTCAATCAAATCAAGAAAAGTTAGACACATAAATTTCCAAACAAATGTTTGGTGGCACCCATACGCATTTATTTTCAGCCAGGCAAATTTAACAAGCTTCCCTCCTCATATGAACCTGTCATAAATTTCAGAGCTGCGTTTGAGAAAACTGGTAAACAGCCTTTTGTTTGTTTGTTTGTCTGTTTGCTTGCTTAGTGTGTCTGTGTGTGTCTGCATCTGTGTATGTGTGTGTGTGTCTGTGTGTGACTATGTCTCTCTGTGTCTCTGTGTGTGTCTGTGTGTGATTATGTCACTCTGTGTCTGTGTGTGTGTCTCTGTGTGTATGTCTCTCTGTGTGTGTGTGTCTGTGTGTATGTCTGTTTCTGTGTATGTCTGTGTCTCTGAGTGTGTCTATGTGTGACTATGTCTCTCTGTGTCTGTGTCTCTGTGTGTGTATGTGCCTGTGTGTATGTCTCTCTGTGTGTCTGTTTCTGTGTATGCCTGTGTCTCTGTGTGTGTGTGCCACGTGTGCACTAAAACCAGTAGAGGTTAAAAGAGAATCTCAGATTCCTAGCAGCTAGAAATAAAGACAGCTGTGGGCTGCCTGACCCAGGTGCTAAGAACTGAACATGGACCTTCTGCAAAAAAACAGAAGTATTTTTAACCATACAGACATCTCTCCATGTCATGCTTTTTTAACATTTAGAAGAGAAAAGCAAAATATATCACTTGAGAATGAAATATAAGATTCTAAATCTTTTTCAGCCTGTTCATCTTAAGTATTTTATCTTCCTAATAAAACTAGGACAAAGGTTGTGAAAAACAGATGAACTGTGGGTAATGGATAAGGAACCATTTTTTGTGTGTGTTTCTGCTGCCTAAAGGAAAATATAATGGCATCATATTCTCTGTTCTTCTTAATGTCTTTCTGTATGCCAATAGTGTCAAAATGGAAGTTTCCTTTTTATGTATGTTTATTAGAATGTACTAAGTATCAATAATAATTCTGTCTTACTCTGGCATTTTAACGTATGTATAAAATTGATTCTGATCATACTTATCCATCCCCTGTTACTCTCTCTTATCATACTGCTTCTTTCCCAGCTCTGTCTTCCTACCACGTTCATGTCCTTTTCCCTAGTAAATGTCATTAGGGTCTCTTTACAGGGCCTGGCGCATTATCAATGAGTGTATCACTGAAGGCTATGACTCTCCCTTGAAAGTGAAGCTTGTAAACTCTTCTCCTGTCACTAGCACAAGCTGGCTGCAGAATCCTCCCTGTTCTGAGCCCTCTCTTTATACCCCATCTCCTCTACTTATCCACCTCGTTTTTATAGAAGCATGACAGGAAAGAGTTTAGCTCACGGCTGTGTGAAGCCCTTTACTTTCATGTAACCATGGAAATGAACTGAGTTAGCAGCTACCTGAACATAAACCTGGAACCATGGGGGCATTGTGGCTACCGTCGGGGATGCCGGCATCTCTAAGCACAGCCTGCAGCTCAGGGCTGTCTGTCCTGTAAGGTAGCATCTTAGCTGGAGCAGAGACCGTTTGACAGGTAAAACAATAGCTAACAACTTAATAAATGAATCACTAAATAAGCCTAAATGTGCTAGGTACCTGATGTGAATCTTCGCTTATCAAAGGGTTGCCTGAGGCTCACAGAATGATGCAGGTTGCTTTTGCTGTTCTCAGTTGCCTACCAGATTTGATGGTAAGACCCACTTGCTGAAGACACCACAAGCACTGGTCACAGGACATGACGTCGAGTGATACTCACCTGGATGCTGCTATGAACCTCATGAGCTACAATAATGACAGAAAAAAGCCTGACAATACACACATGTTAGTGCAACCAGCACGTGAAGGAGCGGGTATAGCAAATTCCTTTCTGATTGGATTTGAGGGCCCGTGGGTCTGATACTGGGTGCCGTGAAGTAAAGAACTTGTGGGTAGGCGGTCAGAAGCCTATGGGAGTACCTGCTCCTAGTATGCTACGAAATGGTCTCAATCTCAAACTGCCTTCACCGTATGTATCATTATCCTTATAAGTTAGTGCATTGCCTCACACAAACATCTGTCTGTCTGCACTCTGTGTGCTACTGTACAGTTACCGAGCTGCTTCGGGCTAGGGGCTGGAGGTTGAAACGCACAAAGACACACAGACAGACAGAGACAGAGACACGGACCTCTCGTCCGTGACACTGGTAAGAAGCCCTTTATTCAGTAGCACCATGGAGGCTTAAATACCCAACAGTCAGGTGGGCCAACAGGTGAGAACCTCATCCTCTGATCCTCAAGGCAACACGTGCTCATGAAGCACAGCTTTCAGTAACTCAAATCAGAGGTAAAGATCTCTAGCAGGGAAGAGCGGCTGGAGGCCAGGACTCCAAATGGTCCTAACAGTGCATCTCTCATTTTCCATCAGAGAAACTTGTTTTTTGAGTAGATGCAGCTGAATACAGAGATGAGCAAC
>JAQHUG010000129.1:3631769-3655692 GCA_028555095.1 Dicrostonyx torquatus
ATGCATTACATTTTTAAATGAACTACACAATCATAATATCTTATACAATATCAGAAACATATATACATATAACAAAATTAATCTTAAACTTGTATCAATAAGTCAAAATTTATGCCAATGCAAATTATTCATATCCATATCCTCTCCCCCTTTAAATGTAAAAAATTTTAAAAAAAAGCATTTATAAACAATATTTGGAAATATGGACGAAGTTATCTCTCTCCAAACTTCTTCGTGCTGTATGGGGGCGATGTTAATTAGTAGCTAAAGAAACATACTCTTCACTCCTCTGGAGACTGTAAAGCTCACAGTTAGGACAGTAGGAGATTTGATAGCTAGTTGCTTGCCCACTTCCTGAATCAGAGTACTGTCTTAGCTATATTTCTGTTACTAGGACAAAATACCCAAGAATATCAGTGTATAAGAATAAGAGCTTCTCTTTTATTCATGTTTTGGAGTTATCCATTTGTATTTTTTATTTTTATTGCTATCTCCTGTAACAAGGCAATGCATCCCAGTGAAAGTATGGGGCACACAATCCTCACTTCATGGCTATAGCAAAAGTGAGAAAGTGTGAGCATAATGGGCTATGCTCTTTCCTGCCCTGGTGTAGGAGGGTCCTTCTTTATTTCTGTTGCTTTCATTGGTTAATAAAGAAGCTGCCTTGGACTGTAGGATAGGTCAGCCCTTAGGTGGGCAGAGTAGACAGAACAGAAGGTGGTGAGAAAGAAGGCACTGCCAGAGACGCCATGATCCTCCAGCCCAAAATGGATGCAGGTTAGAATCTTCTGATAAGTCACCACCTCATGGTGACATACAGACTTTTATAATGGGTTAGTTTTAGATGTGAGAGCTAGCCAATAAAAGGCTAGTGATAATGGGCCAGGCAGTAATTTAATTAATACAATTTCAGTGTGGTTATTTCAGACATAAGCTAGCTGGCAGCTGAGAGCCAGGCGGGACGGAACAAAAGGGCCCCGGGTTCCTCTCAGGTGCCAGGAACACAATCCTCACCTCTTGCAACACTGCCCCTTTGCAGATGTGCATCCAATGACCTGTGGTATTCCATTGGGGTATTTTGTATTAATATTTCAGGGCTAGGAATTGAGCCTTAAACACAGGGGCATTGAAGGAAAATACAAGACCCCAACAATTAAAGGATCTTCTAACCATCTTTTTGTGCTAGGACACAGACTTTTCATGAAGAGAAGGAAAGAATTATTTCTAAATGTAGGCTCCTCATCCTATCAGTCTCCAAGTGAATACTTCTGTGTATCTTAGAAGTTACAGAACTAACTCACACCACTGAAATGCAAACCCTTTGCAACAGAGTGTAGACTCCTAATGTGGTAAGGTTGTATGGCAGCAACAGTTGTCATGTTTCTCATTGCACAGCAAAACTCAAAGTTGGCATTGGACTTTGGCACTAGCTAGTTCATTATGTCATCTTCACAACTGCATGAATGGGAAGCCAGCTATGTTTCACATGAAGTTTTCATTTATCATACGGGTTCTCGTAGACCCAAGTCTAAAGACTGACTCCTGAAGCACAACACCGGCCACAGAATTTGCGGTTAGTCTGTATTAAAGACTATTCCAAGATGGGTGTGTTTATGTAGGGGAAGCATCCCTTCCGAGACTCTATCATTGTATCTCTGTTGCTGTAATAATGTGCATCACCTATATATGAAAATTACACTTATTATTTCCATCAAATAGTCTACTGGCTTGCAGTAGAGTATCTTGCTTCACATATGAGTGTAGCTTCGAAAACATTCCTTAGGCAGTTTCTTGTTTTAGAGAGAAGTTAGCACCTCTCACATCTCTACCATATGTGGTGATAAAAGGACATGATCACAAGTGTACCACTTGGATAATAAGAAGGTAACAAAAAGCAAAGCCAGAAGAAGTTCACAGAGCTCATGAAATCCACCTGGGTGTGCTCTGCCAATTTTCCAAATCCATGGGTAAAGTAAAAACAGTACTCTCCATGGGAGCCGTCTCAGTGGCCAGGAGCAGTTACAAGGCTCAGGATTCTTCCCTCTGCATTTTTCATTCTGATTTCTGACCGGTCCTTTGATTTTTTAACAGAAAACATCTCTGTTGGCAGCTGAGTATTTTTGTGGCTGTTCATGCTGTGTACCAATTTCCTCTGAATTGAAACAGTCCCTTGGGAAGAAAGCTAGCAAGACACAGGCAGCTCATGAAACTTACAAGAGTCAGGAAGCTCACAAAGCTTACAAGGTTAAGGAAGTCTCCTGGGTGTATAAGTAATAAACAATTGATGGGCAGGAAGGGGCGCTATGGTGCAGTGACTGCTTTCAAGTCATGCAGGGGAATTCAGGGATGCATGCCTCCTGAGAAGCCACTCATCCTGATGGGGCTCTATAGAAAAGTAACTGCCTTGGCTTGGCCATGCTTCAATGAGTAACCCCTCACCCGTATCCTTGTAAATAACAATTTATGGACCCTCCTGTGGGTAACTCCTGGTTCATCATCCTGTATGTAACCATTTTCTCATACATTTTCTAATCCTTCACCCCACCCATGTTGCTATAAGGATCCCTGTGTTCAGCAATGGTCATGTAAGTAACTGCTTAGCAGGCCCTCATAATGAACCCTTTGCCTACAATCCAATGAGCACATCATTACTCCTTACATCCTGAATGTAGTCCTGTGATTAAACACTCACCTCTGCACTAGGAAGGAATCCCAGAGACGTGCTCCTCTAACTCACGCTCGCGTAATTGCGACACGCTTGTTCACCAAGCTAGGTCAAGAAGGAGTGGCCTCTCTCTTTGTGGTTTCCAGATGCTCTTCCTGAGGTAAGTAGTATTAGTTCACAACTCCCCAGGAAAACTGACAAGGCAGCAGGCAGAAGATAGAAAGCCCAGTGAGCTCCACATACAACTACGCTCTGCTTTCCTTTAAGTCAAAGTTAAAAACCAATCCTATAAGATCATTGAGAATGGGGTTGGAGAGATGGCTCAGTGGTTAAGGGCATTGGCTGCCCTTCCTGATGACCTCGGTTCAATTCCCAGCACCCTCATGGCCATTCACAATTGTAACTCCAGTTACTGAGGATCCAATCCTGTCTTCTGGCCTCACTGGGCATATCAAATTATAACACAATTTGCTTTTGTTGAAACTCTAAACAGAAATATTTTGAGAAAATCAACTCTTCATCTTAGATGGATTTAATAGCCTATAATTAAGATATTCAGATTTGGGTTTAAATTTATAGTACCAGTATTCGTTTAGAGATTATTTTGAAACTGACAAAATAATATACGAAAAATTTTATTTTCCAACACAACATATCTTGAATTTGAATTATTTTCTTAACTTTGGTATGAAGTTACTCCTCCATATTTAACTTAATATAGAATGCGAAATAAAAACCAACACAAACTTGGATTATTGAGTCTAAAGACCTGCTAGCAACCTTTCATAAATCATTAAGTATATTATTTGTATTCCCAGACAGATAATTTTAGATACTTTGGCTAGGGCCTGTTGACAAATTATTGAAGCCAACTTGATCTGTTTCCCCAAGATATATATTGAAGTGTAAGTCATATACACACCTGAATATAAAGCAAAACACATAAAGAGAAATTAGAGCTGTATCCTGGTTATATTTGACCATTGACTTTTGATGCTCCTACATTCAGATTTCTTTTTTCTGTTAGGGACATTTCTTACTATGGTCACCTGACTTAACCATTCCAGCCCTTTAAAAATTTAAAATCATTCTTCAATTTAAATACCCTAAATATTGTCCCTTTAAACACTGTCATCCACAAATGTGGCCATTTTTGATTTTACTGATTTTTTTTTCCTTAGCCACACAAACAAAATGAAACTTTGTCTCTATGTATTGGGTCAAAATTTAAATCATGAACATCTTCCATAAAGCTTATCCTCTGCCATTTCTGAATTTTTATTCCTATACTCATCTTTTAAAATATTCTCTAATATGTTTTGAGAACTTCATACTTCCTACATTTTCCTCATCTCATTGTGCAATTATATCTGGCTTTAAAATTTTTTCAGCTTCTTAAACACACTACCTTCTCTCTAGGGGCCATACACACTCATTTGCAAAATTCCAATAAAACTTTGCCAGATTCTGCTGGACCATTACTACCCCAGCACCATAAGTCATTGACTGTCTGTGCTGTTGGAACCAGTTTGTTTTCCTTGGACCCCCTAAGATTGGAGATGCTCCTGGTAAATGTTGGATGATCAAGAAGCTTTGTTTGCATTGGAGAGCAACAGACCTTTCATCAAGGGTAAATGAGATTGCCACTACTATTTATCGTCATATGCTTAAATTTTATTCTTTTTGAATTTATTTTTTTAAAACAAACTTATTTTACATACCAGTCCTAGTTCCCTCTGCCTCCTTTCCTGCCATTCTCCCCACCTTCTCCCCTCACCACCCCATCCACTTCTCAGAGAGAGTGAAGCCTCCCCAAGGGACTCAACAAAATCTATCACATCACTTGAGGCAGGACCAAGGCCCTCCTCCCTTTATCTAGGCTGAGTAAGGTATCCCTTTGTTGGAGGAAGTTGTTAGTTCATTCCTGGCTGTTCAGCCCCAAAATAATCACAATATAATCAGAGATGACTTACCCAAGGTTTTTGCTTCCTACCTTGTAATCAATTCTGCAAAAGCGTCAAGTTTTAAATACTCAAAAAGATCAAAAAGATATAGGTGGATTCCTATAGGAGTGGATGTTCTAAAAGAAATTAAGCAAGCAGTAGCATATTATGGCTTGCATTCAGCATTTGTTAAGGAGATGGTAAAGACACAGGCTTCTAGCAATAAAGATACCCCATATGATTGGCTTCCATTAGTTCCGCAGTCCTGGAAGATGGGCCACAACTACTGTGGAAATACTGTTTTTGAGAAGAGGCAAAAATTTTGGAACAACAGGGAAAAAGACCTGAAGCTTCCCAAGATCAAAGTCTTGGTGAGGGCACTTATGCTGATGTACAGGGTCAAGCTCTTTACAATGAACAATCTTGTCCTTATGCCACAAAGCAGCCTTAAATGCTTGGGACAGAATTCAAGAACAAGGAAAATGAATTGAATCATATACCAATGGGCCTTTAACAGAAGAGAAACTGCAGGCTTTAGAACAGCTGGTACAGAGCAACTAGGTGCTCACCATACTGAAGAATCAACCAGCCCTTTTGAACTCTCCTGTATTTATTGTTAAAAAAAATGTGGATAATGGAGAATGGTGACAGATCTAAGAGCTGTCTTCAAGGTTATTCAACCTATGTCCTCTCTACAATCTGGAATTCCTCTGTCTTTTATGTTACCAAAAGGATGGCCTCTCATTGTTATTGATTTAAAGCATTTTTCTTCACTATACCTTTATAAGAAAATGACAGAAAAATTTACCTTCACACTGCCTCCTTATAAGAATTCTCAGCCTTCTAGGAGATACCAGTGGGCTGTCCATCCACAGGGAATGCTCAAATCGCTCCATCCTGTGCCAAAACTTTGTAAGTCAGCCATTGAAAATAATATGAAACAATTTCCTAAGTCTATAATCTACCATTACATGGATGACATTTTGCTATCTGATTCAAACGTAGATACTTTAGAAAGAATGTCTGAAGAAGTAAAGAAAGTGTTGACTAAATGGGGACTACATATTGCTCCTGAAAAAATACACAGAGGAGATTCTGTAAGTTACCTAGGTTATAATATAAGTTTACAGAAAATTAGAACACAAAAGGAACAAATAAGGAGAGGCTGATTGTGGACTCTTAATGGTTTTCAAAGATTGTCAGGAGACATTTCCAGTCTATGACTGGCTATTGGGAAAACACCTGATTTAAAAGAAAACCTCACATGGTAACAAAGACTTAAATAGTCCCAGGGAATTAACAGCTGAAGCTGAAAAGGAATTGATGATCATTGAGGAGAAATTACAGGAGGCACATGTAGATAGGGAAAATCCAAATTTTAATTGCATTCTAGTCATATTGTCTTCCAGAATTTCCCCTACAGGAATGTTAATGCAAAGGGAAGATATTATCTAAGAATGGATCTTTTTACCTCATACACCTAGTAAAAACTTAAAAACCTAGAGATGCAGCAATGGTTCATATTTAAAAAAAAAAAGTCAATGTAATCTACATTCAGTAATGTAAACAAACTGTAAGAAAAAAAATGATCATCCCATTAGATGCCGAGAAAACCTTTGATGAAATCCAACACCCTTTCATGATAAAGGCCTTGGAGAGATCAGGGATGCACGGAACATACTTAAACATAATAAAGGCCATATACAGCTAACCAACAGCCAACATCAAACTAAATGGAGACAACTCAAAGCGATTCCACTAAAGTCAGGAACAAGACAAGGGTGTTCACTCCCTCCATACCTATATAACATAGTACTTGAACTTATAGCTCAAACAGTAAATTTTGTTCTAAATAAGATTATAGAGAAAACACGTTTTTTAAAAAAACACATTAATATTAGAATGAAAACTTATTTTGCTTTTATTAAAATATTGTAAATTCATTACATGATCTTATAAATAGTAAGTGAAATTATGGTCTTACGAAGACATAACTTTGTCTCCTGTGAAATAAATTAAAATTTGGATAGTTAAACTTTCTATTTATATTCAATTTTAAGGATACATTTTTGTTTTTCATACAAAATGCAGGTTTTATACTGTATTCTTATTTTGAATTATGTTATTTTTCCTTCTCTGGAAATTGCTCAGTTGTTCTTGCCAAATGCCAGGCAGACCTGCAGTGCAAGCTCTGCCTCTAAATGGTAAATGGAAATTACAGAACAGATGTAAATTTAGTGGCACATTGGAAGATGCCTGGTGTTTCCAATTCAAACATTTTGTGAAATTCAAAGAGCATAGGTTGATATATGATTTCAAGGATAAGCTGTGCCTATGGTAGCATATTATCTCCTGAGCCATTACTAAGATCCTGGAAGTTTCAGTCATCCCTAGATATTCAGGTCTATGTTGGTGGATCACACCATCACTGTAAGACATGTCTGGGCTGTGGGAAGTGCAAGTAGATTTTCATCATTGAGATACGTCTATAAAATAGATCCAACTCACGTGAAAATAATTACTCTATATACTCCCTAGGGAGCAGAAAACACTTGTGAGTTTTCATGTTTTTATTTCATCAAACATATTGCCTCCCAGCATTGGCCACTATGAATTTCTGTTATGTGTTATTGCTTCCAGGGACGAACCCTCGCACTCGCTGGAGTTGTGCTTCATCCTAACGCCTACCCTTCGCATGGAGGGCAGGTGGGGTTCAGAAATCTATGGCCAGCAGCTCTCTACTTCCCTCTGGTGAGTAGGGAAAGTGTTTCATATAATTACTTTGGGTTTCTCAAATGGAAAGTTAGATTTTCATTTCCCATTGGCTCTTGGGTTGTTTTTTATTTTAATTATCATCTTATAGAGATGATCGATAGTAATTGGGTTGTCCTAAAAATAGAAATGGATCAATATGCAAAGTGTGTTTAGTAGGGACAGGGAGATATTTCATAATGAAGAAGTTCAGATTCCACTCTTGCATGATCCTGCTTCTGGAGTCATAAAACACCCTTGAGTAATGTTTGATTATTGTGAATGATCTCCTTATGTTTATGTTAGAGAGTTTTATATTTGTGTTCACCCGAAGTAGTTTTCACAGAGAGAAAAATGACTAATTTTTACATCTAGGTTGTGTTCTTTCTCACACTTGTATACTTTGGTTAACGTCTCCTAGTCTTTGCATATTCTGTAAATTGTATTACAAATATATTTTCTTGTGAATTTTCCTTTTTTATTTCCGCGAAAAGGATGAGCCTGGCGGCCTAACATTCTAGATTTTTTTAGGAGTCACTGAGTCTATAAGCAGTGGGCCAAAGAACAAGGTGAACATGTTTTTAGTATGGGCACAAGGACAGCTGTAAATGAAGAGGACACTGGACATGTGGGGGATGCTCCTTGTTGCTCTCACACCTTGCTTTCCTGAAGACTCCATTGACAGTGCAGTTTCCATGATAAATAATGAATAAAAATATTAGACATGATACCCCTGTTGTGAAAGATCAAAAATTATCTGTGAAGCTTTATCAATTAAAAAATTCTCAGAATTATCTGTATTTCATAAAGTATAATGGCTACAAAATCAGGTGTTGCTTAAGCAGTGGGACTTGGCCCCATGGCCCTTTTCTCATGTGTCATTCTTGGTCGCAGCAGATCTGTCTTTGGAATGTGAGTAATGTGAGTATATGTATGAGAGTGAGTATGTATATGTGTAATTATATGTGTGTATAGGAAAGAGCCTTGTGTGAGTATATATATATGTACATGTGAATGTGTGTATGTATGCATGTGTGAGTGCGTGTACATATATGTATATGTATGTGAGTGTATATGAGCAGGTGTTCGTGTGTGTGTTATCTCTGTGTGTACACATGTGAGTGTGTGTGAGTATGAATGTGTATGTGTGTTTATACATTTACGTTGGTGAATGTGGGCGTGCATGTTTGTGTACAAGGAATTATGTCAGGGATCAATATCTGTGCCTTTCTGAATCATGCCCCACATTGGTTTATGAGCAATGAACCTACAGTTCCTCTAGACTGCCATCTCCTCAGGCCCTAGGGATTATAGGCACACACAGATGGACCTGACTTTTGTATATGGGTGCTGAGGATCATGTAGGCCCTCAAGCGTACGTGGTGAACACTTTACACATTAAACCATTTTCTGAGATCCAAAGACATTTAAGTATTATATATTTGCTTGTCTGTGTTTAAATGGGCACCTTCAAGAATTTAGGTGCACAAGGTGCTTTTGCAAAGCCTACAGAGACCAGAGGTTACCAGGTCCCTTGGAGCTAGAGTTGCAGAGATGTTCATGATCCATCCTGTGCATGCCATGGCGGGTGCTCCCTATCCCTTCCCCCCCTCCTCTCTTACTGCCTTTCCTCCCTTGTCGAAGCCCCCTACCAATTTTCTCCACCACATCTGCTTAGTTCTTCTGTATCTCTGCTTGGACCTCACCTTGACATGGTACCTTTTTGCTTGCCCAATTTTTGTGGTTATTTCATGTGATATGTGATAAATAAGTGGGACCAGGCAGCATTTGTCATTTGGGTCTGAGTCACATCAATTAGTACAGTAATTTTTAGTTCCACCCAGTTACCTGCAAATTTCATCATTTTGCTTTACTTTATGGCTCAATAGAATGAAGAACTACAGGCAATTAAGAGCTGCCGAGAAAGGGAGGATCAATCTTCTACAGGAAGGAAGTCCCTTGACAGGGTCCTTAATACCCTGTAGGCAGTCCCAAACAGACTCACTATTTCTTCTACTGGAAGGAAGTCCCTTACAGGGTCCTTAATCCCCTGTAGGCAGTCCCAAACAGACTCACTGTTCCTTCTACAGAAAGGAAGTCCATGACAGAGTCCTTAATCCCCTGTAGGCAGTTCCAAACAGACTCACTATTTCTTCTACTGGAAGGAAGTCCCTTACAGGGTCCTTAATCCCGAGTAGGCAGGTCCCAAACAGACTCACTGTTCAGGCAATGCTAAGTGGACTCAACAGGGCTTCTATAAATTTCAGAGGGAGATAGAGAGCACGGTACAATTTGGAGGGCGGAATGGTAGGGTAAAAATGATTTAATTGCAAATTTAATGCATGAAATTCTCAAAAAAATAAAAAGACATTGAAGAGGAAGCTTGTATGTAGATATATAGAAATTTTAGTCTTAGTGATATGTCTTTATCCCATAAATTAAATGTCTTTCATATCATTTCTGTATCATAGACATAAGCCCTCCCCCGAATCCATGTATCATATGCAGCCCTTGGTGAACACTTATATAGTCCATGTGGGTTTAGGAGAAGCTCATTTTGCCTCATTCAAGAAGGAAACTTTACAAGCTTAGATTTTTCCAACTGTGTATTTTTGGTTACTATTTTGTTTTTCCGAGGAAAGAAGATTTTTAACCACAAATAATGGTCTTGAATTAATTTTGTACATCTCAGTGCTCACCACTCTTCTTGGGTGTAATTATAATTAAGTCCATTTGTTACATTTGCTTTGTAATTACAATAACACTGTGGTGTTTATTTTTAGCTCAGTTTAGAGGACAGCTGAAGAGATGGTGTATACTGTAGGACAATGACACTTAAGACACAGAGGGTTAGTGTGTGTTTTCCAAGTGGAGCTACACATTAATGGCTGTTGTTTTCTGTGATGGAGGTCATAATGGTAAGACTCAAACTGCATTCGTACCTTCATGATCTTGTTGCAAAGCTACACCACTGAAGAATTCAAACTACGTATGCTGTAGGAATGTCATGACAGTGAACTCGGGGAAGGCAAGGGGGGGTATCTCAAAGCAAGTCAAGCAGCATGGATGTGTGGGGCTGTGAGGCTGAAGTATATGAGAGAGTAGAAACACTTGGTGCTTGTAGAAAAGAATCATTTTGTTTACCTCAAAGCTAGGAAGTTCATAAAATGCTCTGACTTGATCAGCTAATATCTATTAAACTTGTTTCTGGCTAATAAAGAGATATGGCTTTTGGTATTCATTCACTCACAAGTGTTTTGGATTATATGAGAGAAAACAAGTGCATATTTCCTGGTGTAGGAGGGTTCTTCTATATTTGGGTTGCTTTCATTGGTTGAATAAAGAAACTGCCTTGGCTTTTTGATAGGGCAGCCCCTAGGTGGGTGGAGTAGACAGAACGGAAGGCTGGGGAATAAGGAAATGTGCCAGATGCCATGTTTCTCCAGCCCAAGATGGACTTTGGTTAGAATCTTCCTGGTAATCCATGGCCATGTGGTGATACACAGATTTATAGATATGGGTTAAAACAGGATGTAAGAGTTAGCTATTAGGAGGCTAGAGATAATGGGCCAGTCAGTAATTTAATTAATATAATTTTCGTGTGGTTATTTCGGGTATAAGCTAGCCGTGCGGCCGCAGTCAGAAGCCAGGTGCTGGGAACAAACGGCCGCACTCCTCTCAGGTGCTGGGAACACAGCCCACACCTCTTACTACAATTTCCTCTCTTTAGGAAAAAATGTGAGATGTTAAATAACTTAGTCTGAATTTAAGGCAAATTTATGTTTATGTGATATAATTTATCCTTATTCATTTTTGTTATTTTCAGAATAAAGCAACTCACAGTTGTTCAGCCAAATTAAACATGTAATTCTGGCTTGGGGAGACAGATTAGTCAGCAAAGTGCTGCTGGACAAGCTCTGGTACCTAAGTGAGACCCACACACTTATTTTTTAAAGTCAGAAATAGTGACACTAATCAATAACTCCCATGGACCTTAGAAAACAGAGATAAGTGAGTCATTGGAGTCCACTGACCAGCTGGCCAGCTTAGCCTGCTGGATGGGATCCAAGTCAATGAGACTCCTGTCTCTAATTAATAGTAGTAGTAGTAGTAGTAGTAGTAGTAGTAGTAGTAGTAGTAGTAGTAATAATAATAATAATAATAATAATAATAATAATAATAATAATAAACAACTAAGTGGATGGTACCTGAAACCAGAGATTGTTCTCTGGCCTGTCACAAAAATGCACACAAACACACACACACACATACACACACACACACAAAATGGTGATTACACGCCATTGCTGGGAAAGGACTATCAAATGCCTTTAGCACAGATAACTCCATTTATTTCTACAAATCAGCCACAGTCAATACCCTGTTTTCTTGAGCTTTTCTGCATTTTCCCATTAAATGAATGTCCTGAATGTAGCCAGTCTGGCGTGATGTTTGTAGCATCATGGAAAACGATTTTGTTTCATAATTTTAGTTTTGCAAAATATAGAATGAAAACTACCAGAAGAACATGTGACAACATTGACTGTCAGCATGCTGGGTGGGAAATGATTAGGAAGTTGTGTTTAATTTCAATAAGTCTCACAGAGGCACTGTCTTGGGGAATCCTGTTTCTTCCTCTTGCCTCGGAGCAATGTCCCACATTATAGATCTAGTTTGAAGAAATCTGGATCATGAGAGAATATTCAATACAGAGAATAATTAAGAATAGCGAAAATCTAGATGATCATGTGTGAAAGACGTGCAGAGGAAAGTGATGTTCCTTGACTGACATGTCTAAAGATGCACCACAAGGTGAGAAATTATGCTAATGAGCTGGTAAAGCACATTTTATAATACTTTAACGTTTTAAGTACGTGGAAGACACAGCTTGTAAAACTGGATGAGAAATTGAGAAATGCAACTCTAAACTTGTCTATACACAATTAATTTTTTATGACTCATTATAGAACAAGTGTTGAATCAATAAGCAACATTGTCAAAATGAGGCAACATTAATCTCTGCAGTTCTACTAATGAGAAAAGAGGGAGAGGAAGACATCAGAAAACCAAGTCAGAAAACCAGGGAGTTTTATAAAAGACCATTCTGGTTATTGGCCATTTCTTCATGCTCATGCATGCCTGAGTGTGGACATGACCGGATGTGATTGACGAGTCTTATGAGCAACCTCAGTGCAAATCTTTGCATGGATGTGTTTAAAAGAGAGGACAAAGCATCCCAGGTGGTCAGAGAATGGGATACTATGTACAGTAATCTATGAAAATTGGAGTGAAATGATTTTCTTTTCATTTCTTTTTCATTTTCAAACATCTAGTAATTAATTCAGAAAAAGTATTTTGAAAATTAGCAGGTGATAGTTGGATAGAGAAGGCATTATCTATTGTCTGCCTTGCATCTATACGTACATTGAGGTATCATAGCAAACTTAGAAGGCAAGCCAAATATCTCAAAGATCTTTCATCTTATCATGCTATCATTCACCTATCAACTACTTATCATTTATCTCAATACTTGTATATATGATAGATAGGTAATAAACAGATAAACAGATATATAGACAGATAGCTAGATAGATCGATAGATAGACAGATCGATAGATAGATAGATAGATAGATAGATAGATAGATAGATAAGTAGATAGATAGATAGATAGATAGATAGATAGATAGATAGATAGATAGATAGATAGATAGACAAATATAGGTAGGTAGAGAGCAGACAGATAAATGCAGTATTAGGAATAGAACTCAGTGCCTCAGGCATGTTAAGCAAATGCTTTACTACTGAGCTATAGACAAAGCCTACAGCATCTCTAACTGGTAGGTGTGGCTAATATGTCTCACAACTGTCCTCCTTACACTTAAGAAGAATGATTTTTATAACAAAACTTGGAAACTAAATTGTTTTTCAGTGACATAGTCTCTCTCCATCAGACATAGACAGCCACCACCTTAGACACCTTCAGGTCCCTAAACTCTTTCATTGTATCTTAATCTCCATTTCAGAGGAAGGAAATGCAGTGTTCTCCAAAATATGTGCATATCTTAATCCCCCAAAACTTCTTTAAATAGAGAATAGGGAAACTCAGGTCTCAATTGGAATTAACATTGATCAAGATGAGATTATCCTGTGCAGTTCACAGGCCACAACTGAATCATGAGGATCTTTTAAAGTAGAGAGTCTGGGACTGGGGAATAGTTCACTTAGTAAGTTTAGCACAACAGAAGAATTTCAATCTTAGAAGGAAGTACAAGAGCTGGAGAGCTGGATCTATAGGTAAGAGCTCTTACTTGCTCAGTAAGTGAGAAAACCTGAGATTGGATCTCAGCACATAGTCAAAACACCAAGAAGTAGCCATGTATGGGTAGAACACACCTTTAATCCCAGCACTCAGGTGGCAGAGGCAGGTGAATCTTGTGAGCTGGAGGCCAGTGTGGACTACAGAGTGAGTTCCAGGATGGCCAGGGCTACACAGAGAAATCCTGTTTTGAAAAACTAAATCTAAATAAATAAGTAAATAATAAATAAATAAATAAATACCAGAGAGAGAGAGAGAGAGAGAGAAGAGAGAAAAGAAGAAAAAATAAAGATGCATGTACCAGTTCCGTTACGAGCAGAGACTAGAGGGTCACTGTGACTTGCTGGCTCCTTGTCTAACTCCAGGTTCAGTCAAAGATCCTGTCTTAGAGCAGTGAATTGGAGAGTTACCCAGCAAGTACCTGACATTCTCCTCAAGTCTCCATAAGCATTAGATAGGCATCCATAGTTACACATACATACTACATACACACAGAGACACACAGCACACAGACAGACAGACACACACACACAAAAAAAGGGTAAAAGGGCCAGGGAGAAGATTCAGTGTATAAATTATTTGTAGTGCAATAAGCCTGACAACCCCCATTTGTTTCCCAGATGACAGAAGGGAAAGGGAAAGAACAGGTGACAGTCGTCTTCCGACCTCCACACAGAAGGTGTGGGACACCTGTTTGAATATACAGGGAACTTTTCAGGTTGGCTCATGATGCCACCTTACTAGTCCAGCAAAGGAGGCTGAGTATCATTTCCTTGGATAGATATACTAAAGATATAACTAAAGTCAGACTCAACCCCGAAAGTCTCAGGGATTCCTGGAGAGCACCTGGTCTTCCTTCTTCAGCAGAATCCCTAAGAAGACGGCTTTGGTATAAGAAAGGAAATGGAGCAGCATTAGTGATGTGGGAGTGTTCTTCTGTATTTTGTATTACTCTTATTGGTTGAATAAAGAGCTTCCTGGCTTATAGGATAGGTCAGCCCTTGGGTGGGCGGAGTAGACAGAATGGAAGTTCTGAGAAGAAGGAAAGTGAGCCAGTCGCCATGAGGCTCCCGTGGGAGATGGAGGTACCGTAGAACTGTCTGGTACGTCACCCACCTCGTGGTGACAGACAGACTTTTATAATGGGTTAGTTTATGAGGTGAGGGCTAGCTAGGAAAAGGCTAGAGATAATGGGCAAGGCAGTATTTAAATGAATCCAGTTTGTCATGTGGTTATTTCGGGTGCAGGCGGCCAGCAGCTGAGCGGGCCAGCGGCTGGGTGCTGGGAACATACAACCCGCACACCTCTCCACCTAATTACAACAGCATTAGAAACAGGACATGAGCTGGACAGTAAGAGAAAGGCAATCAGACAGAAAGTGTCCTCTCCATGTCCTCTTATCCAGATTGCCACAGGAGACAGCACAGTTAGGTGGATTTCCACACTTCAGATAACCTGCTCGAAGAGTCATTCCTGGACTGCCAGCATTACCCTAAGGCAGGTTTTTCACTTTACACAATCTATGAAAGGAGCCCTCCCTAGACTAACAGCATCTTCCCTGTGGTGGGCTCAACACTTCATCTGCTCAAGGAGCTCTCCCAGGACTGTCATCGTCTTTTCTAAGGTGACTTTTCACATCAGATAATCTACTCAAGGAGTCTTCACAAGATGACATCATCATCCCTAGGATGGGTTCTAACAGTTTGTCTGCTCAAGTTCTCCCAGGACAGCCCCCCATCTGCCCGAGTATAGATGTTCACACTCAGATGAGCTTTGTAAGGAGTCCTCCAGAGCTGCCGTCATCTTCCCTAGGGTGGGTTTTCATGAGCAAATTATCTGCCCAGAGTCCTCCCAGGTCTGCCATCATCCTCCCCTTTAGTTGACTCCAGATTGAGTCAGGCTGACTACTAGGATGGACTGTGATGACAAATCTGACCCTTAACCTGATAGTCAAAATCTCACTGCATCATTTTCAATCCACTCATTGAAAGCAGCTGGACTTAGTTCTGTATAAACTATCTTATATACAACTGTGACAAGTGATATTTTTAGGGTAGGTAGCAAAATTCCCATAGGAATGCTCACCATTTGTGCCCTATAATATACATAAGATAACGCAGAGTAATAACACTTTACCTCTGTTGTTACAATACATTATAGAAAAAAATGAGAGGAAAAACCCACAAAACCTGGTTAGTGTGTGTTTTATGTTAGTGTATGTTGCATTGTCGGTGTATGGACAAGTATTTTGCAATAGTTACTTTTTCTTTTTGTTTTCTTTTTTGTTTTTTTTTTTTTTGGTTTTTCGAGACAGGGTTTCTCTGTAGCTTTGGAGCCTGTACTGGAACTAGCTCTTGTAGACCAGGCTGGTCTGGAACTCACAGAGATCCGCCTGCCTCTGCCTCCCGAGTGCTGGGATTAAAGGCGTGCGCCACCACTTCCCGGCAATAGTTACTTTTTCTATTGTGAGAAAATACCCAGATGTAAAGCCAGCCATAGAAGAAAGGGTTTGGTGAGTGCTGCAGTTTTAGAGGGTTGGCATCTGAAATGTTGCAGAAAGCATGCATGATCACTGAGGGGGAACATGGGAGGCAGAAATGAGAAGATGTTCGACCACATTTTCTTCTACATATGTGAAACATGGAGAGATAGCAGAAAGTGGAGCAGGGCTGCAGAGCCTCTAAGCCTACCGTCTGCGATATACTTCCTCCACAAGGCTCTGCCTCCTACAGGGAGTTACAGAACTCCAAACTTGGCTCTCAGCTATGGCTAGCGAACAAGAATTCAAACGTATGGGGCTGGGGGCATGGGGTTCTTCATTCAAACATCCACACATGTTCTTAACAGAATCGGACACAAACAATCACGTTGACTGTTCTTCTCGAACTTCTTCAGCTTCCAGAGACATTATGTGCTGCAGTGTTTGAAGATTTGGTTACAGAGAGGGGAGCACGCTTCCCATTGGACTGCAGGCATCATCTTCTTAGCTTTGTTCTAGGCCAGTGAGAAAGTCTGTTTCAAAAACCAGGAAAAACTGGTTCCTGAAGAGCAAGGCCCAAGGCTATGTTCTGCCCTGCCCATGTGCACCTGTATACACACACATGCATACACACTCACACACATATGCACACACTCATATAAACATGTGCACACACACATACACACACAAGCACTATGTGGAACACATGCATACACACTCACACACACATGCACACACTCACATAAACATGTGCACACACACATACACACACACAAAAGCACTATGTGGAACACATGCATACACACTCACACGCACATGCACACACACTTACATAAACATGTGCACACACACATACACACACAAGCACTATGTGGAACACATGCATACACACTCACACACACATGCACACACAATCACATAAACATGTGCACATACACATACACACAAGCACTATGTGGAACACATGCATACACATGTACACACAATCACATAAACATGTGCACACACATACACACACAAAAGCACTATGTGGAACACATGCATACACACACACATGCACACACAATCACATAAACATGTGCACACACACATACACACACACAAGCACTATGTGGAACACATGCATACACTCACACACACATGCACACACACTCACATAAACATGTGCACACACACATACACACACACAAGCACTATGTGGAACACATGCATGCACACTCACACACACATGCACACACACTCACATAAACATGTGCACACACACAAGCACTATGTGGAACACCCTTCCTACTAAGTTAGAGAGATGAGGCAGAAGATGCTGGGTAGATTTGACACAGAAAGAACTGAAACACAAATTTCTGTAGGGAGAGGCCACAGGAGAAGACATGCGATCGGCTTGTAGGAGGCATGAGAGGACGGAGGAGAGGGCCTGTCGTGTAAATAAAGATTTCAATCCCACAGTGTCAGCAACTGGCCCTCCAACAGCCTAGACACACACTGCATTCCCATCATCCTTCATAAAGAAAATGTCGGAAATGCCTTGACCTTAGCGGACTAAGGCCTGTGTTCACCTTCAGACGTAGAATTATAGAACTAACTGATACTGTTCAAGCTACTAGGAACACTAACATTTTTATGTTATATTTTCAATTTCTAAGTATTTGTTTTGTTCAATTTAATCACTAAAACTTCAGTGACTACCTGATTCTGACTCGGAAGAGATCCTCTTGCGACCCCTGACCCTTATCCTGACTTTTCTAAGATTTTGACATACTTGTTCTGGAGCTGATGCCATTTGGTGCCACCATGGAAAATCAGTCATCCCACCTACCACCTCTTTCCCAGTCCAAATTGACAAATTTGCTAATTACCGCTCAGACTAGAGCCCTGGGATGAGTTGCCACTGTTGTTGAAATAGACGTCCGCTGAGACTCAGAAAATATAGGTCATAGATGAAGAATGACTTCCAGGCTTCACCAGTGTGAGAACACTTGTTAGCATTGATAAGAAAATAACTAAGTCACACTCAATAAAAGTGCATCTTGAGTATGATTTATAGTCAGTATCCCAAAGCAAGTAGTATTTTCTAATAATAAAAAGCAATTAACAATTTAACCTTAATACAATCTTATTCTAAGTGGTTTTGTTGCTATGGGCATATTTCCATTACAGTCAGCACTGGGAGGATGAGGGACTCTGGCAAGGTCAAACTGGCACTGCCCATCCATTTAGGGCTGGGGATTCTGCACTAGAAGAGGGGCTCCTTCCTCACAGGTAAATGTTCCTACAACACCATGGTGCTTGCTTGCTGGATGATGGGGAGGGAGGTGACACTGCCTTTATTTATTATGATGAGAGGTAGATAGTTAGGAATTACACAGGAAGCTGGGCAGTGGTGGCACATGACTTTAATCCCAGTAATCAGGAGGCACAAGCTGGCCGATCTGTGACATCAAGGCCAGCCTGGTCTACAGAGTCATTTCCAGGACAGCCAAGGCTAAACAATGGAGCTCTGTCTCAGGGAAAAAAAAAATAATTAATGACTTGGTTCTTATTTCTCTTCTCTGTCTAAAAGCATGAAGACTGTAACATGGTTGCTCAGTTGCTAAAACAGTTACTCTCTCCAAATGTCACTGAACCCATGATGGATTTGGTAATGACACCAAGATCCTCATTTAGTTGCTGGGGTACCTACAAAGGGGGTTGGGAGAGCACTGGGCCAGCTCCCAGCCTTCCAATTAAGGCTTCATCATTTTTCTTGTAAGTACTTAATTATAGTGGTAAGATACTGACTTAAAGGCTTTTTTATTTTTATTCCCCTCCTCATCTTTCTCCTTCCCAGTCGCTTCTCACAGATGTTCAATGCCATTCACATTTTCAAGGGGAGGACACCTAGAATGCATGACAGTGGCCTTCAGGGCAGCCTACAGATAGAGTTGAGGATTCAGTAAGGGAACTGTAAAATCAAAGTGTTAGTGACAAAAATCTAGATCCCTTATTAGATTTCTATATGAAGTAGTTATTTTTGTTTGGGATTTTCTATTTAATATTTTTTATTAGAATCATGGGAAATGTCCTCTGATGGTTGTTTGAGAAGATATCCAAAAGGTATTCGGAGGTATTCTCTCTGTTAATTAACACTGTAATTAAACACACTAGAACACTAGAATGAATTCTAGATTTTGAAAACTGGGCTCGCTTCTGCTGGAGTTATTACTCATTGCTGTTTGTGACAGTGGATGACACTGACCTGTGAAACTGTTTCTTGTCCTCCTGTGTAAATTTTTTTCGAGACAGGATTCCTTGTGTAGCCTTGGCTGTCTTGGAACTTGCTCTGAGGACCAGGCTGACCTCAACCTCACAGATCTGCCTGACTCTGCCTCCTGAGTGCTGGGATTAAAGTCACGTGCCACCACTGCCTGGCTTCCAGAATAATTCTTAAATATCTACCTCTCATTGTAATAAGGAACATCAAATGATTCATAACATTTTGTTGAAAGATAAAATGAGTTTGAATGATGGAAGGCTTTTATTCAACACGAGATTGTTTAGCATCTTCAGTATAAAGCACCCAGTGGGCTCACACGTAAAACCACATGAGAACATGGATGTAACTTTATCCCATACTTTTTTCTTTCTGATAACTAGATGAGTGATCTTTAAGAAAATTTGGAAAATAATCATCATGCAACTCCAACGTCAGCTCTCCTTCTGAGGCCAAATCAAGTGGGAAAAGGAATGAAACCAGGCAGACAGACCTGAGTGTCCAGACAGGGTCATTTAAGATACTGAGGACTGAACACACCAGTGTGTCTGACAGACTCTGCACTTCCAGCGAGGATTCCATAGCACAGAGAGTCTCGCTCAGCTTCCCCTGCTGAGCATGGGGACCGAGCACTGTGTCCATAAATCCTCCGTGTTGTAATTAGGGGAGAGGAGAGGTGTGGGTTGTATGTTCCCCAGCCGCCGCTGGTCGCCTGCACCCGAAATAACCACATGACAAACTGGATTCATTTAAATACTGCCTTGCCCATTATCTCTAGCCTTTTCCCGGCTAGCCCTCACCTCATAAACTAACCCATTATAAAAGTCTGTATGTCACCACGAGGTGACGTACCGGAAAGGTCTAACCTGCATCCATCTGCGAGGGTGGCTCGTGGCGTCTGGCTCACTTCCTTCTGTCTTCCCAGAACTTCCATTCTGTCTACTCCACCCACCTAAGGGCTGACCTATCTTATAACCCAGGCAGCTCTTTATTTAACCAATCAAAGCACAGAAATAAAGACGGACCCTCCTACACCTCCGCTTGTGTCTTTTGACATTTTACCCCTTTTACCCATTTTAGTCCTAACCAGTTAGGCAGAAGACACCACAGTCTAAAGACCTGACTTAACTTTCAAAGTGCCAGCAGGTCAGCCCTGTTTTATGATATTTAGCATAGTATTTGATGTTCAAAGAGAAAGGGAAGTGGTCAAAGGTATTAGCTTATTGGTACCTAAGAGGTAATGTCTCAAATGACTTCGCCTTTTATCTGAGCTATGCCTGTAGGTAAGCAGATCCGTTTTCCATTTCCTTTCTCATGTAACCCAGGTCTGTGCAACAGACTCCATACCTGCCCTCCAGCTCTTTCTTCCTTCTCTTCTCCCCTTCATCCCTTCATCTTTCTCTTGTTCTCTGTGCCCCTTCTATCTCTTAAACAAGACGCAGAACAAAGAGAAATATTATGCTTAGAATCACTCTGAAAATAGGCGTGAATATGGAAAAACCAAATATAACAATGATTAAGGGTGGGTTATGTGGTCGATGTTTTTATTTTGATGTGTTCATGAAAATCTGCATGTAATACACTCTCTGCTCCCCTCCATTGTCTTCCCCACTTGGCTATATTCAGTGTCACACCCAGCTTTCTTGGTGAAGATATTGATTTTGTTCTTGACTAATATTTCACAAATAATACACATGTGTCTTCATCAGGTAATATTCATGACAGCAATTGAAATTCAGAAATTTATTAAAAAAATAAAAACGGAATAAACAATGAACTGATTCACAATATGCCTTGGATAACATCTTCAATTATTAAAGTAATTAGTGAAATTGAATCATGATAAAGCCTCGGCCTAATTTGAACTTGTCCTTGAAGCTACTTTCTGACCCATTTTAACACATGGGCTAATGAAACATTCATAAGAAAGGAGACATTGTAAGCTTTGTGTTTAAGGTGACTTTTTTTTTAGAGTTAATTTACTTTTGAAAATCCTTCTTATACTCCTTTCCCCAGAAAAATGTTCTTGAACATATCGATAAAAATCACTTTGGTTCATTATGGGTTTTGGAGCCTTTGTCCTTTAGTTAGATATTTGTAAGGCTTCCTTGGCTCTGTTTCTTTCTACTCCACTATAATGTGAACTAGAACATGACTGTTATTTTGAAGATATTAGAAAAGCAAGTAGAATATATGTGCTTCAATTTAATTTTAACTTAATTCTATATATGTGTATTAATTAACATTGAAACAATTTTAGCTATGTCATGCACTGGAAATATACACAAATTTCTCTGTGTTTTCAGATGGCTGGCAAGTTACTCTGTGAGACTGGAGGACAGTAAGTCAGCATTCCCGGGAGTTGTCAGGTGTTCTACTCTATGTAACATGGCCTGCTTTAAGGCTCAATGGGCACATGCCACGAGGAAAGGGCTCTGGGCATTAAAAGACTTGCTCACCATGACAAAGGCTGACTAGACGGTTACTGCCTCAAAAAACCATCTTGGATCATTGGCTTGGACACTCAGGTAATGGGAACAGGGACTTTGTGTTATAACATACACAGGTATTTCAGTAGCAAATGCTACTTTTCTTCTTCTTTTTTTCTTTTTTTTATTGTTAAAAGAAAAATTTACATTTACTCCCCTTGTTCCCAGCCCTCCCGCTCCCCCACTACCCCACCACCCTCCCCCTGCTTCCTTAAGATGGGGCAGGATACCCTGCCCTGTGGGAAGCCCCTAGCCATTAACAAAGGACATTAAGCTTATAGCTCACAAGCCTAGAGAACCCAAATAACATGGTGAACCCAAAGAAAAACATATATAGATCCTCTTGGAAGTCAAAAGCAAACAAGATCGCCAGACAAAAGTTGGAAGCACAGGTGTGGGGATGGGGGTGGAGGTAGGGATTGGGAGAGGGGGTAGGCGAAAGGGAGGGTGGTAGAAGGGAGAAGGGAAGTACTTTTCTTCTTTATCCAAGACAATTTCACACGTTTGGTTGCTTCCAGGGAAAGACAAGATTATTCCTTCCCTAACATGAGCTTCTCTCTACAACAATTCCTGTTAGTCTCTCTCACCACCAGAAGTTTGTCATATGTAAAACTTTACTTTAGATAGATTATACCTGGTAGATAACAGTTTCTACCACACTCGCAGGCTGAGAAAGATGTGAACTTGCAGATTTGGAGTGAGGGTAGGTGCACAAGCCATAGTTACTCCCCCCACGTGAGTTTATTCTTCTACTATAAAGAATATTTGCACTGTAGAGAGGAGGAAAGGTGAGATTGGACCTTTGTGACCTTGCCTGGAACTCCTACTGTTCTGTCAGCAATGACAAGGCCCTGGGGCCTGCGTTTTCAGTGGGTGATTATATCAGAGTCATAAGGAACCAAGGTCAAAGCCAGGCTCAGTTTGGGTTGCACTGGCTCCTTTGAAATCTTAGATATGAACTTCTGACCCAGCGGCTCTTCACCCATCCTTGGACCTTGGTTCGATTGTGGTTGCAGAGCAAACATGTTGAGTGTTCTTTAATCTAAGCAAATGTCATTATAAAAAAACATCTAGTGTCTTTCTTCGTACTTAGGAAGGATGCCATCCTTTGGTGACATAAATAAATCAATAAAAGTACTTTCTTTTGGCTTTGGTGAGGGACAGTCGTCACCTCTATGTTCACCGTCCTCGAAGAAGCAACTGGAACATGGTCATGCTGAAGTCAACCGTGTTTCATACTGGCTCCGAAGTTACCATGCAAAGTTGTCTGTTTTATTGGATCCCATAACCTGAATCCAACAAACTCAAAAGGGAATCCTCAGAAGTAAAGATTCTTTTTTAATAAAAGTTTCAGGGGTCAATTTTTAATTTATCCGAGACTCCAGCGACCTTTCCACCCCGATGTATAAGCGTTCACATTTCTGAAACATGTCTGAGCTTTCATCACGCTAATGCCTAGGGGTTATTTGATGCAAGGCAGGTGAAGTTGAAAGCATTCTGGTGTGCCGAAACTCACAGACTTTAAATTTAGGTCAGTTTAACATATGCCTTAAGTGCCTTCTACGCTTCAGCTTCCCTGGCAGGAGCAGGGAGTGAATTGGTATCTAGGACACAATCTCCCTATTCTCCAAACTCAGTCAGGAAAAGTTACCATGTAAATAAACTTTATAGAAGGAGGCTAACAGAAAGACACAAAACTGTAACATGGAAACTCTCCTTTAACCCATATCGCCGTAGATGTTACTCATAAAATTTTTAATTAAAACACCCATTTTTTTGTTACAGCATGATATGCTTGAAATGCTCTTATTTTTAACTTACTAGGAAGCATCTTTTTACCACAAGAAGTTCTAGGAGTCTCTAGTAGCACGGCCCTGGTCCCTCACTGCTGCTCCTGGCTCTGCTTGACATTTTTAATAATCTGGAAATCTGCTTCCTTTCCTCTCACCCCAGAGTCTTATGAACAACTTTGTTTCCTGTAGCTGTGTGTGTGACAGATTCAGTTAAAACAATC
>JAQHUG010000129.1:3662017-3683696 GCA_028555095.1 Dicrostonyx torquatus
GAAGAGAAGAACTCTGTCTGATAAAGAGCTCCCCAAACATGATTTTCCAGAGAGTCTTAGGGCACTGCTAGGAATAGTTGCCCACCAGGTCCTCAAATTTTTCAGTTTATAAACTCTGCCGGAGGGCTGTAGGCTACATTTGCATTCCAGTTCTAAGCTGTGGGATTTTCTTTCCTTCAAGAGTTCTTCTATGTTCTTAGCACAGTGAATGTTAGCAGTTGGGTATAAAAAGTTTACTCACACTTTCTCTGTGTGTGCAATTTGGGTTCAAATGACTTTAAAATCAACTTCTCAAGCTACAAATGAGATGAATGTAGCTGAAAAAGTAGAGTCTAAGATTCGTGGTCTCACCGCCCTTGAGAATAGCTAATTTATCTCCCCTAGGGTCGGGATTGAGACATATAATGTGTAAGGAGATTATCTCAGTGATGGTGAAGATGACGTAGGAGACTAGGAAATATCGATGGGGTTTCTGGTATCACTCAAGTTCTTTTGCCATTTTTGTGGCATTCTTTTTCTGAAGTTGATTTGATTTCTTGCCTTTTAAACCATCCACGTCCTGGCAACTACCGCCAGCATACCTTGACTTGGAATTAATAAAAAAAAAAAAAATGAGGGAAAAAAATGTGAAGATAGTTCAGGAAGGGAGATTTCTTAAGAATGAAGAGGATTTCTTGCGAATCATACAGAGAGATGAACAACTGTATCTGAATGCAGAGGAGACATGCATAAACTCACATACCTTGTGATCTATTTTCGGTTAAGTATAGCAGTTTTATACAACTTCATTCACAAATGCAGACTTCCGACGTATAGACAAATTCAGCAGGAGGAATTGCAATTATTAAAGTGAAATAAATGAATCGGTTGATTAAGGCATAGCGTTAATAAACCCCTTACTTTCTGTCGGAAAGAATGGAATAGCAGTTTGGCGGCCAACCATGTAAACAGAGGCATCACCACAGGCGCATAGAAAGGCAGCAGGGAAGTTCAAGGCACCAAGTCCACCTCTCATCCCAGGCATGGTCAGGAAAGTGATGTCCACCCAAGATCTTGAGAGTGGAAATGAAGAGAGAAGGCTGAGCTCTGAAATGCTCACTGCCACATATCTGCTCCAAATGACAGAGGACCCAGTGGGAAGAGCACTGACGGAAGTGCACGCTCCTTATTCTCAAGGAAACTGTGTTTGAAGTGCGTTTCACGTTTGCCTAGGTGCAGGCAGTGGAGGAGGTACAGAAGGGACGGTGACGTGTGTACTCCATTCTACTGCTAAAGCAGGAACTAGTGCTTGCCAGCATCCAGCTGTGAACTGAAGAGGAAGATGCTGTATCTAAGTTCTGTTCTTTACAGGGTGAGATCAGGTAACTTAACCAAAGACAAACACATGAACACACCAGCACAGTTTGGTTTTTATTATTATTATGGGCAGCTTGCCCATGCCACAGCATGTGTGACAATCACAGACAACACTGCAGAGCAGATTTTTGTCCAGCAATACTTGTGGTCATTTCGTATTTTAACTCACATGTGCAGCTGTGCAAGGCATCCTCGTTTACCCACTGAGCCATCATGCCAGCCCTTAGATGTACAGTCTTGATATCCTTGGGAAAAATACATACATAGATCTAATCTACCAGGGAAGTAGAAAAAGACAGGATCTCCTGAGTAAATTGGGAGCATGGGGACCATGCGAGAGGGTTAAAGGGAGGGGAGAGGCTGGGAGGGGAACAGAGAAAAAATGTAGAGCTCAATAAAAATTAAGAAAAATATAATGTATTCTACCCTATATTTGGTACGTTTTAAGATAAATGTTTTGAATGCCTGGCATAGTACAGCTTTCTTACTTCTTTTCCATGACTTTTGAGTCTCAGCCTTTGAACTAACTTCTAATGACTTAGTGTCAATCAAATCAAAGTGGTCAAATCAGACAGTAAAAACATACATTCAGTATATTTAATGGAAATAGAAATGGAAATGGCTGTATTTATAGCTCTAGCAAAGGTTGATTCACCCGTTCATTTTAAAGGAAGCTGCTGCTCCTTGACTGCCCGCCCCGCATGTGTAGTTTAGCTGCTGACGATGCTGACTTGGCTTTTCCCACACTGCTGTCCTTCTGACCTTGCCTGAAATGTTAGCGAATCGAATTACTATAATCCTTGCACTACCATTTTGCCAAAAAAAAAAAAAGTTCATGGGAAAGTCTGTACTTCCTTTTTTTGCAGGCAAGATGTATGAAATGTGAACAAAACACTATTCCGGTAACGATGAGTTGAGTCCCCTCTCCCCCTACTACCTGAGCCGTGTGCATCCTGCTCGTAGACACAAGAGTCTGTGTGTTCATGGTGCACAGGAGCCAGCAAGGACAATTCAGGCCTGAAGCCTGTGCACTCTGCATTGGCTATTCTCCAACAGTATCAAGACGATTTTTCTTTATGCCACCATATATCTTCTCTGTCTCTCTCTCTCTCCCTTAGTCTTTCTCTTTGTCTCTCTCTGCCCCTCCCTCTTCCTCTGTGTGTGTGAGTGTGTGTGCATGTGTGCTTGTGTGTGTGTTTCTTCTAGGACAATTTTGTCATCCTATTAAAAAATCATGAGAAACTTTGAAATCCTATCAAGTTTGACAGAGATGTGTGGCTGGAGAGCCAGAGAGCAATACTCCGACACAGGGACTTGGTATTTCTTCAGTGACAGAGACTCTCTGAGGAAAAAGGATGTCAACTAGTGTAGAGCAGGCCCTTGTCACCTGTATATAGAAAGGGTGCTCCTTCCAGTAACAGCAGAATACAATTCACATCAGGGACACAGAACATTTCACTCCACGCCGCACTGGCTAAACCGTGAAAGTAATAATAATAGAGAAACTGCACGAAAGACCTTTACTGAACACCACAAAAGGAAGCTAGGAATCACGGGCAAAATAATTCTGGAAAAGTCATGGAAGATAAATAGTGGGTCCTGATCGATGGATCAGAAAATGAAGGAAGG
Source organism: Dicrostonyx torquatus (assembly GCA_028555095.1). Taxonomy (NCBI): domain Eukaryota; kingdom Metazoa; phylum Chordata; class Mammalia; order Rodentia; family Cricetidae; genus Dicrostonyx; species Dicrostonyx torquatus. The sequence goes on from JAQHUG010000129.1 coordinate 3,665,003, forward strand.
ACGAAAAGAAGAGTTTAAGCTTGATTATGAATTAGCATAAATGTGAAGCTAACATTCCTGGACACCATACCATAACTTATGTGATTTTGTAAAAAGAGCATAAGAGGAAGCTAATGGCAGTGCAAACCTGAGTCGTAAGGAAAGCTCTACTGACACGAGGGTCACCTCTCACGCACGTGGGAAAATCATCAGGTAAGGGCCAATTTGGAAGAAAGAAGAAGACAGCAATGTTCACACCCACAACAGAGGCCAGACGTCAATACGCTCAGTAACAATGAATGGTGTTATACAAATTTAGTAGACACCAACAGAACTTTAGAATTAGAAAAATAAACAGAACAAAAATGTGACAAATGATTAAAACCACAATCATAGAAATACAAAATATGGTAAGTTATACGAACAATTTTAATACAAAAATAGGACAACTGGTAGAAAAGATACTAGAAAAGTGTCACCCATCAAGACTAAAACACTCACCAAGTGTAAATAGCACAGAAGTGTAAAACCGGAGCTCGGGGGCACAAAGGGGCATGTGGGTCATTTTGTGCCACATCAGTCTCTCACCTCCACCAGCATACACACAACATGTACTGTACACGTGTAGACACACACTCACATGACCACATACCTACATGTAAATACACACAGGCACACATGTATACATGTACATGTATGCACACGCATATACACATAAAGACACACATAAACGAATGAATATATGCAAGAGTATAAGCACATGTGCACATATATAAGCTCATGAGCTGATGTAGAGACAAACAGACATGCACAGACACATGCAGACACATGTAGACACATATGCACAAGCATACTTGGTGTAGTGAAGTGGGATTGCAAATCTCCCTCGACAAACCTATTTTATCAAAGGAGGAGGGCCTCATGTGGTGGTGCTGGCAGCCATGGACAGAGACATCTCCCCATCTCTGTGTATCCACATTCAGGTAGAGTCATGGTAGGTGGTTCCTATGTGAGAGACGCCTGGAACTCGATGAGTACATCTAAGAGAGCTTTAACTTAAAAATAAAGAATGTGTGTGAGAGATAATGGTATGTTTATTAGCTTTATTCTGCTTCTTTGTGATGTTATATAAAGTGTGTGTGTGTGTATGTGTGTGTGTGTGTGTGTGTGTGTTAGTCATTATTTCTCTACAACAAAGTCTCATGGGGTCCAGGATGGGCACAGTTGACTACATAGCTAGTAATGAATGTGACACTGTGGTTGCTGGCCCCAGAGTCTAGAAAGCAGTGACCACTGATGTGCACAGCACATGTGTCCTTAGCCTATGATATGGCTGTAAGAACTGTTTTACTCTTATATCTATTACACCAGTTGCTTGCTCTTCTGGCAAGTGTGTTTTCTTCATTCTTGATCTACTGATTTTTGGCCATATATGAACATTTACTAAAAATATTAAGTGAATTTATACTCATATCCCAAGACATATCACAAAATCTTTGTCTATGCCCTCCCAGAGCCAAATGTATCAAGTAATTAACATCAGTTAGAAAATTTATCTCCTCATTCAGTATGAAATATTCATATGTCTAGGTTCTCGATAGTAAGACATACCTGAAGGAGTATAAAAGCTGAATATTAATTTTGAATGATAAAATACAGGGTTCAGAATTTTCTCTACTTCATAATAGGCATATCCACTTAGGAATCGTACCTCTGGGGTCAAAGGACTGTGAGTACAAAACCATTTCTGTGCTAAAGCCGGAGATCATGGAAAGAGAAAGGGCTGAAGAGACAGATGTGAGAGGAACCAGGAGGGGCTCTCATGAGACAAAAGACCCTTCACAAAAGTTGCCCACGCGTGCTCACTGGGAATTTGTAAAGTAGAGAGGACACAATTCTTTCGCTGAAAATTTAAATCCTTTTGGAGCTGAACTCTATTATGAAGTCAAAAGCTTCCCTGAGCCTCCCATGGCTCGTCCGACAGTTGCCGGGCAGCAATAAGACCAGCCATCCACTGTCCATCAACTTTCTAGACTCCACTTCGGCCCTGTGCAAACAAGGAGACTTCCTAAGATTCCAGACACCCTTTTTCATCTGTGTGGTGCATTGCCTCCATTTGGCTAATGATGGATACAGAGTTTCACCTGTGTGGTGCATTGCCTCCATTTGGCTAATGGATACAGAGTTTCATCTGTGTGGTGCATTGCCTCCATTTGGCTAATGATGGATACAGAGCTTTAAAGAACAGATGCTTTTCTTAGCCTCGAACCCACTGTCTATAAGTAACGTGATGTAAGTTATAGACAATTCTGTAAATTGATGGTCAAAATTCAACAGGGAAAAAGCAGCTTCTGGTTTAATCTGACTCTACAGAACTTGGATGAATCAGAGACTCTGGGAAGCGGAGATCTTCTTGTCTTTCTGCTCCACGTTGTTTCTGTTTCGGCAACTCAGATGCCTCCAACATTTAAACATATAAATGTCTTTCAAGATGTTCTGTAGACATGGCCATATTATAGCATATGTCTCCAAGATTGTTGTAAATAGAGGAGAGAGGTGTGCGGGTTGTCTGTTGTAAATAGGGGAGAGGAGAGGTGCATGTTGTGTTCCCCAGCTGCCATGCCTGCACCCGAAATAACCACATGACAAACTGGATTCATTTAAATACTGCCTTGCCCGTTATCTCTAGCCTTTTCCCGGCTAGCCCTCACCTCATAAACTAACCCATTATAAAAGTCTGTATGTCACCATGAGGTGGGTGACTTACCAGATGGTTCTACGGTACTTCCCTCTGTGGTGGGGGCCTCATGGCAACTGGCCCACTTCCTTTCTTCTCCTCCCAGAACTTCTGTTCTGTCTACTCTGCCCACCTAAGGGCTGACCTATATATAAGCCAGGCAGCTCTTTATTCAACCAATAAGAGTAATACAAAATACAGGAGAACACTCCCACATCACAAGATGACTGCAAATTTATAATGTATAACACAGAGAGGAAAGCAAAGTGTAAAAACAAACGTATAGCAGTAGCTGGACTGGTGGGTGTACAGATAACACGTTCTCACGAGGGGATGGCACCATTTGCCTACCGGCATCTCCCGTGCCTACATTACTGGGCTGGGGATGGGAGTTTCAGTCAAAGTCCTGGTATCTAGAGCCAGACACACATGCAACACAGAGGGGTAACACAAAGCTGTTTGGTCCCAGTATCTGCTGTGGCCCCAGTTCACACAGAATGTTCTTAGGATTCAGATTCCTCATAGAGAAATTAAAGGGACTGGCCTGTCATCTACAAAAAAATCATGCATCCACGACACAGACACAATGATTTAAAATGTTACCTTGTTATTAACATACACACCACCTACCAGAGGAAAGGACCCATAGAGAACAATTGTTACTTAACACACAATTAAAATATTGAAATTCCTTGCAATTTTAGTTTTCTATCATCCGAAAAACTGGGGTGACTGCTCTTTCACCCTGTTATGCCGGTCCGTCACATCCATGCGTCCTGGATCCTCATATCCAAAAGCCTCAAGTATCATATTTTACAAATACGTCTGTACTGAAAAGGCAGTATATCTTTTATGACTTTATTTAATCCCCAAACAGTGGGATACAACTATTTAGACGGCACTTACATTGTGAATGGTGTGGAGGCCACAGAAGTAGATCCATTCCATCTTTACTAAAGGTCAGAGTTCAGACCTATCCTTACTCCCTCAAGGTTAAACAACAAGATGTTTGACCAAAGGTATGCCTTGCTCTTCAAAGGTCAGTCAACAGGATGTTTTGATTTAGGACGTGATTTCTTAGTGGTTTGAGGTGAAAGGAGATAATTACTTTTGCTTGCTTGTTCTTTGATTCAGGGAACTCTTTTGTCTATCTCCCCCACCCCCTGCATTTTTTTTTGAGGTTTACAAGTAAACTTTTGGTTTTCTTTTTTAATTTTTTTAATTGATTTTTATTGAGCTCTATATTTTTCTCCGCTCCCCTCCCTGCCTCTTCCCTCTCCCCTTCAACCCTCCCCCAAGGTCCCATGCTCCCAATTTACTCAGGGGATCTTGTTTTTTCTACTTTCTACTTCCCATGTAGATTAGGTCTATGTAAGTCTCTCTTAGTGTCCTCATTGTTGTCTAAGTTCTCTGGGATTGTGGCTTGGGCTGTATATGAACTTTGAGAAATAAACTTGGGGCTGAAGACAGGATTCACTGGGTACCCTCCTGACTCTGTCTTTCTATTCTCATCTCTGTCTTTCCTTAATTCTCACTCCTCCCTTCAAGAACAGTTAGACAAGTCTGCTGGACTGGAAAAATAGTATTATAGATGTTAATGTAATTTAACTAAACAGGCAGGTGCGTACACCGCACACACCCACTTACTGGGGCATGTACTGGACTAAAGCAGTTTGATTTAGATGTCCAAGTGGTCCCAAACTCCCATGAATAACAAGGAATTTGTATATAGTTTCAAAATAGTTTTTTATAACTTCAAAATTGAGGATGAGCATAGTGACTACAGAGTTCACTATTTTTCAACATGCACACTTCACAAGCTTCTTGGCGTAAGGCAGCCAGGTTTTCCTGTTTCTCTTCTATCTTTCCATTGGGTGAATATTTGGGGGATTCATTTGTTTTCCAGCAGATTCTGGATCTTGTCAGTTTCATGTTTAGGTTTATTCCCCGATAATACCACCAGTAAACATCTCCTCTGTCTTTCTGGCTATGAGAACCCCAATGTACAAAGATTCCTCCTTACTGTGGTCCTATGCCAGTAGGCATAAGATTTGACTGCCAATGGCCGTTCCTATGGAGTAAGAGGAGCAGGCTTCTTTGTCATGATTTCTTGTGCCACTGATGGGGAAGCTCCAAGTGTTCCTATGACTAAGAGTATCAGGGCTTTGGTACCCAAACCCTTCCTCTTCTGTCAGTGAGGCAGTCATTTCTGTGTATGCAAATGTGTGTTTGGGAGGTTATTTTGCTTTTTATTTTCTGATGCTGTTTGTAAAACAGCCTGCTTCATATTTGAGCTTAAAAGCTTTGTCACTCTGGTTAAACTAAGTTGTAAAGAATTATTTTATATTCATTAACTATGCAGGCCCAAATGTGTGTGTGTGTGTGTGTGTGTGTTTGCACGCATGTGCATGAGCATACGCTCCCAAGTGTGTGCTCACATGCGCCTGAGTGACGGTACCCACAGAGGTCAGAGGGACTGGATAGCCTAGAGCTGGAATCACAGGTGGTCCTGAGATGCCTAACACATATCCTGAGAACTGAACTCTTGATTGCTGAGCTACCCCTCCAGCCCTCCTCCTCTTATTCACTCTTTTGAGGAAACAATAACTGGAATTTCTGAGTCCCAGAAATAAAGCAAATGGTTCTGAGTGTCTTCATAAATCTTGTAGACCAATTCTATGAGGTGTATGGAGCCCCACTTTCAGGATGAAGACATAAGGCAAGGGTTTTATGTCTTTTTACTTAGACTTAGTCTGAAATGTATTTTTTTTTCTGAAGAAGACAATTCTCTTCACTATAATAGATTTTTCTTGCAGGGTCTTTTAGTGTCCTGCCTATAAGTAGGGAGTATAAGTTCCTGGAAGGGCTCACTTTACAGTCTTCTCCAGAGTCCTCCACCACATAAAAGAACACGTGTCAATTAGAAATTAAGTCTTTTTCTGAAAATTCCATGCATGAGTTCTATAGTAACATGATGTTCATCTCTTTCCCTCCCCTGCCACCAGCGCCTACTTTCTTGTCTTCAGGCATCCCATAACTTGTCATTGGGTACAGTATAGTCCCATGAAGGCTAATTTTAGGCCATAAGAAAAAGAAAAAGAGAGAGCAAAACCCACCTCAAGCCACTCACAGGCTTTTCCCCTCTACTTGGAGCTGTATTGGAGTTCAGGCTTTCTGTCTTTCCTCAGACCACAACTGTTCTTCCTATGAGAATTAGATTGGGGATGGTGTGCTCACTTGTTCCTACGAGAACCTGGAGGGGAAATGCAGAAGAAAGTTACAAAGAGAAATTGAAAAGCAAAATTAAAAAATATATATATATCCTGGGTGAACCCGTAGGTGGTAGACGGCTTTCCCAAAGCCCTGTGTGCAAGGCAGCAAAGGAGACTTGAGGAAACGCTAAGAGGGTGCGAGTGTCAGAGAGTTCTCAACTCTTAGTCTGCTGATCTTAGGCTCCACCACTGCGAAGCTTCAGCCTCTGGTTCAAATCTCAGACCAGAGGAGCTGAGACCTGTGTTTATGAGGAACGGAGGCAAATGGTATGGGTCTAATTGGCGTCCTGACTCTGCTGCCTCAGAGGCAGGTGATGAGAACGAGGCTGTTATCTGAGAACTGTGCAGACTGGGCAGCACTCGAATCAGTGTCTCCTGGCCCCAAGGCTCCCCCAGTCTCTGAACTCACACAGTCTGGAGTGGACTGCTGACGGACCCATGCTCACATACTGCCTGAAAGCTTAGCAAGGTGGGCTCCAGCTGCTATTTTCATCAACTTAAACAAAATGTAATTACACTGTTTCCCTCCCAATCCTCCATCCTGCCTCTTCTATGCTCCCTCCCAAATTCTCAGCCTCCTCGTCTATAACCCTTGTGATTATATATTTGTAAATTAAATTTGTTATTATATTTATCTGTAGATGCACATATACATATATGTTGAGTCTTCTCAGTGTTACCTGTAACATTTCAAGGACTGACCAGTTCATGTCAGACAACCTGTCATGAGAAATCCCCTATCCCGTTGTTGGTCAGAGAGCCTAATCTATCCCCTTGTTGTCTTCCAAAATTTGAAGGACACAGCTGTTGTTAAAGACACGACAGTTTGAATACAGAGCTTAGGGGAATTGAGCTGTGACTGACCTGGAGCCTCACTCCCTGGAGAGGCTTTCCACATCATCGGAAGACAGTGTGGTATGAAACGGGCAAGGGAAGAAAGCAATCAGTAGATCCCCTATACGTGCCGGCACCTGGGGAGGACAGAAGAGTGCTTTAGATACCCTAGAATTACAGGCAGTTGTGAGCCACAGGGAGGTGAACTGAGGACCTCTGAAAAGAAGTAAGTACTCTTTAACGCTGAGCCATCTCTTTAACCTCTTGAGTCATGTGATTTTTAAAAGCTGGTATTTGCTCCATACTTGGTCTTTGACTAGTGTCTTAGAACCTGCCTGAAAAAGCCCCTAAATGTGATGCTATTTATAGTGGAGACCTACTTTTATCCAGACATGAAGACACTTCTCCATGTTCTAGAAACCCCTTTCCCTCACAGTCTCCAGCAGGATGATAAAGAACCAATGTCATGTAGTGGCCACCTTGGGTCTACTGTTGGGGTCTAGGCAATGTTTTTATCCCTTAGGCTAGTGAGCACCCATGGATAATGTGCTGATGGTTTCTTCGGTGACTCTGCCTTTCTCTTTATTCTGTGTTGCATTTCATTGCTTCTGCAATAGATTTTTGGCAGGGAACACTATAGAACTCACATAATTTTGGCAAGTGCCTAGACATGACAGCAGTGCTGAGATACTGTACACACTGCAAAGAAACAGAGTTTAGGGATCTGAGAGCCAACCCCAAATTAACAGAATATTTGAGAACCACAGTGCTTATAGAGAAAAATTTTAGGACTGGTAGATGAAGAATTAAATATTGTGTTTGCTTGCATTTCAGAAGACAGTGGAAAAGGGAAGCAGGTAGTGTCTCCCCAAGCTGAGGAAGCCAGCCCAAATGGGGGAGTGAAATTCAATATTTTGCAGATTATTTAAAAAATCCTATCCACATTCAATTCAGATGACTCCTCTTGTCTTTATCTTTTCTGACATCTCATACAGCTGTGGAAAACTCAATTATAAGGGTATCCACATTTGTAAATCAGATAGAACTTATTAGTAGTGGTGCTTGGAGTTAGATGGGAACAGGGCATTTTCAAGAGCTGTTTTCAGAGTAGAATGACTGAAGGTGACAACAGGGTCCGGGGGGTTTGAAACAGACAGAAGATCAGATGTAGAAAGCTTTCATGTTCAGAAGTCACAATTTTGTGAGAGGTAGAAATGAATGGCAAGCATCACACAATGCCTAAACCCGTGAATAAATCACAATGTAGCCCATCCGTGTGCGTACTGTTTTTCTTCCGCAGCTTAATGGGCAACAAACACATTTAAAGAAAGACGTCTCGTGAACCCCTCTTTTCCAATATGGAGTAGCCTCACTACATTCCCCACGACTCAACACCCCAAATTACATCAGACCCAGATTAGATTCCCCAGGGTCTGAGAACTCCCCTGACAATCCAGGTATCTCATTGCGAATTCTGTGCCACAGAAGCCATGTGACTCATCCTCGTGGCTCTATTGCTAAGGCTATTATGAGATACTGAGCTGGCGTATGCTCGCTCTTCTGAAATATAATCATTCAGTGAATAAAAGTGGCATCGTGTCCCTATATTCATATAACCTAGGGCATCTTGCTGTGATGCACTGGAGGCCGAAATAGCGAACTACGAATAACAGCTGTGATTGGCAGCATCTCCTACTCTCTCTGGGTGTCATTAACTCTCCAATGCTTGACATCCATTAGCTCACTTCACTCTCCAAACTGCTTATGAGAGAAAAGTTTACTGTGCCCTAACTTTAAAGATGAAGAGAAGCGCATGAGAATTAAATAATTCCTCGGTGCTAAATTTCTGCCAGGGAAAACCTAGGGTTCAGTCCTTATAGTCCAACTACAGGGGCCAATCTGTCTACAGTGTAATAGTATTACAATGTAATATTATTATTATTTTGGTTTTTCGAGACAGGGTTTCTCTGTGGCTTTGGAGCCTGTCCTGGAACTAGCTCTTGTAGACCAGGCTGGTCTCAAACTCACAAAGATTCACCCGCCTCTGCCTTCGGAGTGCTGGGATTAAAGGCGTGTGCCACCACTGCCCGGCTACAATGTAATATTATTAATAATTTAATTAATATTAAAAGGCAGATGAGTAACATAGGAGTCATGTGACTTAGAAACTAACAAGAAAGCAGAAACACCAGAGGAGCTGATGATAATTCTGAATCTCAGAGAAACAACTAATCTTTGTCCTTCGTGATCATGTCTCAAAACATGCAAATGTCTCAAAACATATGCTTACCCTTTGTCAGAGCTTCAGATTTGAATGGGGATTTTAGGTTGTATCTGATGACTCCCGAGTGCCAACTGATGTGGAGCTCAGCAGAGGTAGGTAGCTTTTCTGACCCAGTAAAAATCCAGGTAAGATGGTTTGAAGATGCAGTGTGGAGTCGGCAGACACGCCTATTGTTTTACTCTTTCATGATGCTTGGATTCCAGAGACTTCCTGCTATAATTTCACTGTGTTCTCTAAAGTTCATGAAGTGGACATTAAATAAAAACAGAAATAAAAAGGAAAGTGAAGTAGAAAGTTTATTGTAGACCAAGAAGAACGTAGCCAGAAGCAGAGACATCTGAGAGAATCTGGAGAACACATGACCAGGTTGAGCTGGATCATGTGGGGAGAGGGAAGAAAGAGGAACGAGATACAACAATCAAAATGCAAGAGGGACAAAACAGGGTGGATAACCAAAATGTCTGGATTATATAGGGAACAGCCTATGGGAGAAGGACAGCCCAGTCCCTGGACTGGAGGGTTCAGGTCAGGGGGAAGGGTATATGGCAGCCTAAATGGTAGGCACTGAGAGATGCTGGGAAAACCTGGAGGCCAGACCTCCTTTGATATATTACGTAGGTTCCTCAGCATTTGTCCTAGGTTTGATACTTAACAGATGTTAATTCCCAAAGTGACAATGTCCAGAGTAAGGAGGTGTGAGAGTTGGTGACCCTTCAGCGGATCCATAAGTTACTGCTACTGCTATTGCATTGCTAATCTTGGGATTACAACAGAAATGTGGACTTCTCACTCTAGCAAGGCTCCTGAGGGTTGTGTCAACCTCCCTAAGGTGGAAACCAGGGCGTGTTAAAGGCTGGCAGCCATGTTCTGTATATGGCCAGATTAGGTCAAGAGTTGACAATAGCTTTCTAACTGGACTTAAGACATACTCAGCTAGAGGGGAAGCATGCTTGATACTGGAAACCTGGCCAACTTCTCAGCGCTAATCAAGTCAAGGATCTTGGGGAAGAACCCACAACCCCCAACTTACTACACCAGCAAAATCCATAACTACATTCTAAAGGGTTGTTCTTATATCACAGAACAGGTATAGCTCCCACTCTGCATCAAGGGCATTTCTCTTCTCAACAGATGGACAGTATTTTAGAACACAACAGTCAATCACAATCCCTGGCCCAGTGGATAAATCTGTAAAACACTGTGGCACCTAAGGCTCCCTTTACACCAAGGAAGAAGGGGAAGAGACTGAAACAAACAGAAGATCAAGGAGTTTGCTGTGAGACCGTGTTTTCGAAATGTCAGAAGCTACAACCATAAAGTCTCATCGATATGAAATATGAAAGGCTCAGCTTAACTGAATAAGGATGGCAGTAGACATGCTAGGGTGAGTTTGGCGCAGCCCACAAGGTTCAATTCCATACAAAGAAGGACAGGCACCTAAGGAAGGCTGGAGTTGTAGAAATAGTCTTCCCCAGAGAAGAGCATGGCAATTGGTTATCCAGTACTATTACACAGGCTGAGCAGGTTGCATCTATGTATTTAGAAATATATATATTATATTATATTTAGAAATATATATTATAGATAAATATAATATATATTTGTGTGTATGCATTTATATAAATAATCATATGTATGAATATGTATATTAATATTATCAATTATTAAAAAAGGAGAGGCCATGAACTTTAAAGAGAGCTAGGAAGAGTATATCAAATAATCTGGAGGGAGGAAAGGGAAGGGGGAAAGGACGGAGTTATATTGGAATCTTTAAAAAAAGAAAAATTTTTGGGCTGGAGTGATGGCTCAGTGGTTAAGAGCACGGACTGCTCTTCCAGAGGTCCTGAGTTCAATTTCCAGCACCCACATGGCAGCTCACAACTGTCTGTAAATCCAGTTCCAGAGCATCTGACCCTCACAACAATGAACATAAAATAATAATAATAAAATAAATTTAAAAAAAAGAAAAATTTTAAGGTGTTGACAACAGCAAAGGGACAATAGATAAACACAATAATGCAGGAGATCATGAATGCCAGACTCATTCACTAACTAAAGTAGGAGAATCAAAGGAAGGAAGAAAGGAAAGGGGAAGGAGGGAGAGAGAGAGAGAGAGAGAGAGAGAGAGAGAGAGAGAGAGAGAGATTGAGATTCTTGGTCATATCACAAATGCAAAAGCAGAAGAGTAGACTGTTGTCCTCTTCACTCTGATATCTCAAGCAAACTTAGCTATCTCTCTGTACCGCCTTCCCCCATTCTTTGAAGAGAGCTTCGTGAACTCGAGGGTTTCCTAGAGCTTAACAGTCCTAATTAGAAATGTCTTATTTTTTCCTTACAGATTATATGAGGACAATGGCTTTGGGAAATGAGATTCAGAATTATTTAAGAAAGCAGGATTGGGCAGCAATGACCCACATAAAGCCAATTAAATGTGCAGGAGCGGTCATCTGCAGGTCTCACTAATAGCAGGGGATCATTAAGATGAGCAGAAGTGGACACAGGTAAGGAAATGAGAGTCAAAGTCTGTGATGGAGACTGTAGGGGAAAACTGGAAGAAGGATTGGATTGTGAAATAGTTCAGGACACTCTGACCCAACTTGTTTGAGCATACTGAAAACATAAAATACATACATGTTTTATCTATGCAGAATGATGCATTCTTTCACTTGAAACTAACCACAGTATGGGTTTAAAATAGTTAAATTCAGAATAAAAGTTTATAAATTCAGGTTTGCGCGGAGCACTTAGGAAAAATAAATGAGATGTTTATTTGAAAGTGCTTTGAAAGCTTCAAATTGCCACTCAAATATCATTGACCCTTTTTGTGGAGATCAATTTATTGGTACCCTAATGGATTTTTTTTTCCAAAATAGAAAAGTTCTCATCTGCTTCTAAACACGCATTTTTGAAAGAGGAATCAAGGGTCATGCTGAACTCCGACACAGATAAAATGCAGTTCATTAGTGAGATAGATTCCATTACTCTTTACCAGATGTTCAGGTTCCGGTCCCCACAGCGTCTCTGCCTGTGCTAGAAGGATGCCTCCTTGAACTTTGAAGTGGTTTTGAGACTTGCTTTGACTGACAGATGTTGAAGGGATGTGTGCTTCAGAGGAGCAGAGGTCAAGACTCTGTGTCTTTCCTCCTTCTGTCACAGTTGGGAGCAGTGGACAGTGAAGCAGTCACTCTGTCAGGATCCAGGGTGACAATGGCACCAGATGAGATGCAGAGATATCACTAAGAGAACAAAACCTTTGTTGTTGATGTGTAACAGAGAACTCCGAGCTTGCCCTCACCCGGCCTTAGCTAACATTTGTGGTTCCCATTGTACTGACATCTCTCTCGTTTTCATCTACTCTTGGCCAGAGGCTTTTGCTGCAGTTAAGGTTTCTGGTTTGAAACAGACCTGTCTATGGCAGAATTGTCCTGGTATGGTGTGGGTCAAAAGTTCTCTTTTGTCTCTTACTTCAGGGGGCCAATAGCCATGAACAGGAGACCTGAGTCTGAAGTCATAGACAGGCTCAGTGCTCATCCTTACCACCTTCATCCGGGAAAAAAGTCACTCTGTAGACTCCTTTCTTGAGGTGAATAAGGCACGTTAGTTTGTGATGCTGATTCCTTCTTTTGTAATTCATCCATGGGATGATGTCTCTATGCTGTCTCTTTTAACTTTTTTTACACCATTGATGCTCAAATTTAGGATTCTACTCTTTCACACTGTAGTAGACGCACAGGTTTAACATAAATGTTGTTTCTGTTGTAGACAATTTAAATAAAGTCGTTTAGCAGAAGCCATGTTCTCAGAGAAGTCACTGTGTGCATGGGTGTGGGGGTGAGTGCATACGTGTGTGTGTGTGTGTGTGTGTGTGTGTGTGTGTGTGTGCACGTGCACATCTCTGGCCAATATCCTCACATCATATATAAGAGAAAAAAGTACAAAGCAAACATAAGAGGGAGGAACTAAATTAAGGAAGTGGAAAACAGAGAGGGGAAAGAGCACTATCAGTCAGAAAGGGCTGAGGTTCTGATATTATTTCCTCAAGAGAGACTCATGGTCTCAAGGGGGTCTGCAGGTGGTGTGAGCATCAGATAGATCACAGATGTGTGATACACACGCATTTTGGGGGGCAGTGTTTATAAGATATTAATGAAGCTGAAATTTCAACATGAGTTCACATTGAAGTTCAAACACTTAGGTGGAGAGTGTATGGAAATGCAACATGACCATATGATAAATCTTTGTGTGATATGATTTTAAAATTCTGAGAAGAGTTTTTAAACCATTACTTTTGCAATGACCTCTTTTTCCACATAAGTTTAGAGCAGTTGACGTGAGGATACATTTATTTGCAGCTTCATGTCACAATTGTGAGGTTCATAGACCCTTAAGAATAATTTTGTCAACAAATAATGATCTAGAACTGTATGTCAGGACGATAACTTCTATTCTATACATATATTGGTGTCTCTCTAAGCATTGCACCGTGAGATTCCCACTTACACAACTAAAGCAAGAGTCTTAGATTACATGGATGGAGTAGAAGAGACTTAATAGGAGAAAGCAGAGAGCCTGGGAGAGTTTTTCATTTTATTTTCTCAAAACATCAAACAGGCATTGGAAAGTGTGAGGCAATATTTTGCTTCAAAGCTCAAGAAAAAAAAAAACATAGAAAAGATGTCAAATTGAGGCACATATAAAGGTAGCTATGCCCCATAAATGGTTACTAGATACCTATGGCTTGTAGATAGAAGATTCTTTCCTGCAAGTAACTCCCAAATAACCACATAGAAGCTTAATATTAATTATAAATACTAGGTCAATAGATCAGGCTTATTATCAGGCCTGGTATATCTGAGAAGCAGGGAATTATGAAGGACCCTCCTACTTTGTCTTGGCAAAGTTTGGCAGTTGTTTCCCTTCACATCTAGTCCACTTTGAACAGTTTACTTGTCAGTAACCTAGGCAAGGGTAGTTTCTTTGCTCAAATGGATAGTTTTTGCCACAAAGAAATCAAACTCAATATGGAGTTGTTATTGTTTTTAATGCACATTATCTCTGAAGTAAATTGATGCTATCAAAAAAGACATGTTTCAGTGACAGGAAAAGCCTTAGGTTAATAAACATATCAAATGTCATATTCTGTAGGTCTTTGAAGTTTTTGAAAACTATCTAAATATATCTGTTTGTGACCTTGAAAACATACCCAACATGACTGTAAGTTTAATTATCACAGATGACTATTAATCTGTATTTCTTAATCATACACTTCATTTTAAATGAGCTGCATAAACGTAACACCCTTAGCAAAAATAGAAACATACACACAGTAAACAAAATTAACTTTAAATTTTTATAAATAAACCAAAATCCGTAACAATATAAAATATGTTGAGATTAGTAGTTCATTTTCGGGTTAAAGTAGAGTCAATAATATACCCCTTTATCATATCACTTCTCTATTTATAGACTCCTTTTTCCTTTAGAAAGAAATACTTGAATTTAATTCCTTTGTCTAACTTTTTTTTCTGACTATGATCAATAACACCTTGTAACCAACCAACCTAAAATGATGTTAAGATCTATTACCCATCTTTTGAGAATGCAGGCATCATTTTCTGGATTACTCTCAGTTATTTTGGGGTGCTGCTATCTTTGGGGGAATCTTGAGAAAAATAAGAATAAATATCAGGTCTTGACTGGAGCAGTTTGTTAGGCTGGACCATCTCAGCCAGCAGCCTTGCAGCAGATCTGGATGTAGGGTTTTGAGGAGACTGTAACAAATGCATTTTGAAATGCTGGATCACCTGGGCCATGTGTTTTATTGGTGTTTGCTTGCATTGTCCTGAAAACACATAAACTTTTAAAGGTAACAAGTATTGAAAGTATGAAATATGTGGTGTTCACAAGTCAGTTAAAGATAATGTTTTGTCTTATGTTTGAGGGGGTAAAATGTACAGTATGTGTCCTGCAGCCCATTCAGTTTTTATTTTTATGTCTATAGCCAGGATTTCAGGGGGCCTTCTTCAATCAAGCCTGATTTTCTTTAATCTGAATGAGTCCGTAGCTTTTAATTTCCCATGGAAATAGAAGCATAACCTCTACCCCAAAGCACCATACCTTTTGACTAAAAATTTGAAGTCAAGATATTTTTTAAATATATGAGTTGGTTTAACCTACCAGTTTTTATAATCTGGTGTCTCTTAGTAGACAAAAAAGTTAGAGACAACACAATAACACACAGGACCTGGACTCTCTGTGTTTTCCATCTCTATGTGGCTTTTTTCTTTTATATTAATTTATTCCCTTTTTAAAAACTTTATTGGTTTTTTTTTTTTTTTGGTTTTTCGAGACAGGGTTTCTCTGTGGCTTTGGAGCCTGCGCTGGAACTAGCTCTTGTAGACCAGGCTGGTTTCGAGCTCACAAAGATCCGCCTGCCTCTGCCTCCCGAGTGCTGGGATTAAAGGTGTGTGCCACCACCACCGCCCGGCTAATTTGATTGTTTTTAAACTATGTTTAAATACTCTTTATTTTCTCTCACATAAGCCTATATGTATTTTTTAAACACATTGTGACCTGTTCTCAGTTGGGCTTTTTTGTTGTTGTTGTTTGTTTATTTGTTTTGTCTGAATCTGTCTTTACTGAGAATCTGTAATTCTTTTTTGACCACATGAGTCTTTAAACTGCTAAGTGACATGCCTAGAACTTCAGCCTCTGTTTTGGGAACTGGATTCTTCTCACAGGAAGCTGCTTTCCTGCAATGCGGCCAGCATTAGACACTGTAGGAACCCACCATATGACTTAGTTCATGGGGTGCCGGCTGAGCTCAGGCTGGCAGCTCAGGTCCACAAACAGCAGCTGGGAGATGTGTCTCTGCATTCTAGCCAACATGAAAGACATGAGACCAGGAGGTAGCACCTGGCTCCGTTTCTGTGTGTCTAGAACCCTTTCCCGGCTCTCGTAGGTTTTATGTGGATAAAGTTGTTTAACATTTGGACACCATTTCTAGGTGGAAGTTACTCTCTCACAAGCTGCTCCCAAACATCCCCACAAAGGTTTATTAATTATAAATTTAATTAAGTATAAGTGTTTGGACAGTAGTTCAGGCTTGTTTATTATCTATGTTTTGCCACACGGCTTAGTTCATTTCCTCAGTACAGCATGTCCATCTTGATTCTCTCTGCCTCTGCTCGAGACTTTCCAGCTCTGCCCTTTTCCCTTCCAGCATTCTCAGTATGGCTCTCCCACCTAACTCTATCTTATTCAGATATTGGCAATCCAGCTTCTTTATTAAGCCAACCAAGTAGCATATATTCGCACAGTGTAAAGGAATATTTCACAGTGGCTAGTGTTGACGATGTCATGCAAATAGAGTGATGTGTCTCAAGCAAGTATTGGGAAAAGACCTGTCACCTAGTCTCTTTGTCCTCCTCATACTGGCTGTTTGTTCTTCCTTTTAGTTCTGTGGGAAGAACTGAAAAGACACTAGACAGTTATTGAGTCAATAACATGGTGTGTACAGTCACAGAAAAGCAAACTAAATTTTCTTCTGTTTTTAGAGGTATTCCTACAAAATAAATCTTTTGAATATTTCTCCTTGAACGATGAACTTTCAATAATACTTCCAACAGAAATATATCAGTAGACAGTGTGGCATTCCCTGCACATCACACTGAGTGGGAGATTGAACGAACATTGTAGTCATTCTGAAGAGAGCAGCATTGTATCATTGTCATTTGAAGAATTGATCAATGTGATTATAAATTAACGTTGCTCTAAGAGACATGATAAAGAGCATATTCAATGAATTAATAATAAATGTAAATTTCAATATGTTTGTGATTTGTATAAGTTCTTGTAGAATTTAGTATAATGTGTTTTGATCATAAGCATCCTCCATTATCTCCTTTCAGATCTATCTTTTCTGGTTTTGTGGTGCTCAAAATGTGAACCAGCATTTGCAATTTAGGAAATGTTTAGTTTATAAACAATTATGCAGATTCATGTAGACATAGTTTTTCATTGGGATCTCCAGCCAGCTCCCAAATAACCACACAGAGACTTAATATTAATTATAAATGCTTGGCCAATAACTTAGGCTTGTAAATAACTAGCTCTTACAACTTAAACTCACCCATATTTCTTATCTAAGATCTACCACGTGGCTTGTGACTTATTACCTCATTTTCTACAAGTCCTGCTTGCTCTGTGTCTGGCTCATGACTCCTCAGACTCCCCACTTCTTCTTCCTAGTGTTCTCCTAATCTGACTCTCCCACCCAATCTCTTTTTGTCCACCAATAGGCCAGTCAGTTCTTTCTTAACCCCTGAGAGTAATACATATTAACAGTGCACAAAGATTGTTGCACAGAAGATTCATAATAAATATTATATTCAAACTCATGTAGTATTGAAATTTTAAACTAGGAATCAAATTTCATAAACTTGATGATCCACAAAAGATGAGTGATGAAAGGTAGTTCGTGAGAAGTTTATATGAGGATTGCAGTATGAACAAGAGGAAAGGATCAACATGGGTTGAGAGAACAGATGGGTTTGCAGGGAGAGTTTAGGAGTATCTAGACACCACTGAGGTGATTTGCACACTTCCCGAGGTGCCACTGGACTGGTCACAGTATCTGTACTTGAATAATTACACTCCGGTAGTCCTTCTAATGAGGGCAAAAGACGGTGAGGGATTTAAAGGTGATACGTGGACAGTAATGAAGAATGGGGACGTAAAATTATCAAGGGAAGGAGACTAATAGGGTTAATGACAAAGCTAAATAAAAATACCAAGCCTCCTCAAGGTGTTTAGAAAGATGCAGGGGAATAATGTCCTCTGTGATCAAAAGTGTTTACTTGTGCAGAGGAATTTGTGTATTGCCCGCTCTGTCATCAACAGTAATGACTTCCTGTCCTTTCTCCTAGATCTGCTAGGAATGACACTACTACATCTCCCTCCCCTTCATTGGCATCCATCTGCCACTTGCTCCAACTTGAATTCTAATTCCTGCTCTCTTCTAAGGACTTTCTTAGTAATCAACTGTCGTTGGGTTCTAATGGCTTCCTTGGGGGAGGGGGTGAGGAGGAGCAGTGCGACCAGCAAAGACTCTGGGAGTCAGGTAGAAGGCAAACAGCAGAATCATTTGTTTAGCAATGGGGGGAGCCTTACATACTCCTCCCAGCACCCAGGCTGTGTTTTGACCCATTGACATCACATCGCAGGATTGTCATCATTGTCGTCCCCCTCCGCCCTGCCCCTTGGTAAGGCTTGGCCAGAACCTCCCACAGCACCTGTTGCAAGGCCCTCAAGCAGACTGAAGGTTGGCTAATGTCTTGCCCTTGTAGGCCTTATCTTCTTACTGTCATCAGCACTTCAATATTTGTGAATACTAGCAGTTTTCCCCACACTTTGTTTTATAAGATGTTTGGATAATGCTTATAATAATTAAAACTCCTAAGTGACTCTCTTTTCTTTGTTTCATGTGTGTTGATATGTGTAAGTCTGTTTCTGTGTGTGGATTATACATGTTCAGATGCTGTGTGTGTGTGTGTGTGTGTGTGTGTGTGTGTGTGTGTGTGTGTGTGT
>JAQHUG010000129.1:3684574-3703124 GCA_028555095.1 Dicrostonyx torquatus
TCTTCTCTTGATGGAGTGTGTGTATCTGGGGGTTTCTCATTACATCTCCTTATATTTTGTGATAAAACCCAGAAGGGACACTCAGGTCCTTCTTTGGGGACCCAGTCCTTCTTTTAAATTAACCAGAATCCCCTGACTTGGCCTCAGGTGGTAGGGAGCATTTGCCTCTGACATCTCTCACGTTTGACTCTAGACCCCGAGTCCCAATCTCTCCCGCCATTTCTCTTCCACAGACCTAGCTACCTCTTTTCCCAGCCTGGGATAAATGCCCTCTTCTCAGAAGCACTTGTTCAGTTTCACTTTTTCTCTCATCAGAGAGTCTTCTTGTACGCCGAGAAGTTTTCCATGCCATCTTGGGAACCCATCTCTTCCTCAGGGATGTCCATCCCTTGGGATCTAAGCATTCTGTTGATGAACTCAGTTCACGGGGTAACACTGTTAAGTCTCAAGTCCTGGTACAAACGGTTGAGATGCCTACTTAACATGTGAAAGCAGACCTGGCCATCGGATTCTTCCAGCATCCCTCGGTTCTTACTGGTCACAAGGTCCTCCTGGCTTTTATACCCTGCCCTCTAATCCGATCTCCCCAGCCTGGAGACTGGACTGCTCTTTCACGGGAGGCTCTTCCCTACATAATCTAGTCATTTTGGTTCTCTACTCCTTCCGTACATTTGGCCTCTTCTTCTCCCCTTCTCCTCACCTGGCCTAGATCTGTCTGGTCATGTTCACGCTGAACTATTCCAGATGTCTCTGCTCCTGGCTATGCTCTCACACACAACTATAATGAACTTTCTCCTCCATCATATCTAGGAGCTGCCATGTCCTTTCCTTTCCATTTTATTTCTTTTTTTTTATTCATATGGTGCCAAAACTATGGAAGTAGCTTTAATGAGCTCCCTTGTGGGGAACTCGGCCACTCTGAATGAAGCTGCTCATTTGACCCTTCAAAGATGTAAGGATTTGTTTCTGCAGTTTTGCCACTCAGCAAATTTGATTCTAGAGTCTGCCTCTTCCCTCCACCTTATCTAACTATCTACCTCTCTGTAATTACTCAGTGAGTATCTTCTTTCCCTGACATGCAATTTTGGGACACCCACCATGAGGGTGTCTCCCAGCTACACTCTTTGGGTCCCCCAAGATATGGGAAATTCTACTTACTACTTACTAAGACACTCGTACCTCTGGCTAATTTCTCCTCTACCTTCTCTAAACACTTGTCTCTCCCCTTCTACCGGGTAAGTGGAGCTCCAAGTTTTGTCAATTTTTACTATGAAAGTCCCACCAGTGTGCAGGAAGCTTCTTCTCACCCTATTGTGGCCCCATCATACGGACAGAGATGTCTCTCCTATGTGATTTGGGGCATTTCTCTCTGAGAAACAGTATAACAACTTCTTAATCTGCTTGCAGACTACTTGGATTAAAATTCTTGTTATACTGTTGGGAACAGGCAAAAAGCACCTTGGCCTAAGTGCAGCCATTTTGACTTCAGACCTGTAGGGTGAAACAAAGCTCAGGTTCCCAAGCCCTAGGGGAGCTGGGAATCTTCTAACAGCTGACCCACGTCCTCCTTAAATCACAGATGTAGGCAAACTTTTCTTTCCCACCTGCCAGCTTTCAAATAAAGTTCATGGAGTCCCTATATTAATTATAAACACTCAGTCAATAGCTCAGGCTTGCTCCCAGCTAGTTTTTACAACTAGAACCAATCCATTTCTACAAATCTGTGTATTGCCACATGGCTTATGGCTTTACCTGTCCTCAAGCACTTCTTGCTTCCTCTGCCTCTCCTGGCAGCTCTTCTGAGCCCACCCTTCTTCCTCCCAGAATTCTATATGTCACTCCTGCTTGTACTTCCTGCTTGGCTACTGGCTAGTCAATCAGTTCTTTATTAACCAAAGAGAGCAATATTTATTTACAGTGTACAGAAGGATTATTTCCCAGCACACAGAAGTAGTAATTCTGCAACTTTAGTTCTCCAGAAGCTTCATGGCTATTGCTAACACGAAAAAGAACAAAAGAATCTGATTGGTTAGACTTAAAAGCTTTTATTGTATGTCTGTTGACAATGATGGAACACTTAAGAGAATCTCCTAATCTTTGAATCTGGATTGTTGGAAACATGTAATTTGGCACAGACGTTTGTGGGGTTTGTGCTGAAATATTTGCTGAAATGCATGGCCTAGGACACAGTTCCACTCCCGAGCCTGTCCTGTGGCACCAATAGATCAACCCTGTATGTCCTGTATTAAATCTTGCTTTGTGTAAATCTCTTGTGTCTGCTTGGGCTGATTCAGAGCCTTAGACCACAACACCATGACGCGTACCCACTCTGCTCCCTCGCAGCTCCTTCCTGGAACTTCCTCCCTCCCTCTAGAAGCTCCTGCTCAGTCCCACAGCTTCTCCACGTGCTTCTGGACCTCTGACCTTTTCCTAGACCCCTTGGAGTTACCTGCTCTGTCTCTCCTTGGGCTCCTGGCCTGAAGAGTGCTCATTTCCTTGCTTTCCCCTAGAAGTCCCCTGCTTATTCCCACAGCTTCTTCTGCTCCTGTTGCTTCCTTGATAACTGGAACTCTCCCTTGACTGAAGTTCTGCTTGTTCCTCTTTGTCACTTGGGCACAAACTGTTCTTTCTCTCTTAGCTGCCCAGCCCTCCCTTTGGTGACATTTCCTCCTTCCTCTTTGGAGTCAATTCCTTTCTTGGACTCAGAGGTTTTCTTAAAGCCTTGCTGTTTTACTGAAAATGGCCTCAATATAGCCCAGTGACCAAAGATGGCACACTCAGGTTCCAAATTCTCACAGATTTTAACACATTCGGCCTTACAGGCCAATAATGCCAAAGTCTCTTATCTCTAAGGTTTTACAACTTTCTACTTTTAAATCTTTTATCTCTGTCAGTTCTCCTTGCTTTACTCTTAAGAAATCTTTTAAGACTATTTTATAAACAGCTTTTATTTCAGTATTTGTAAATTCATTGAGTGTGGTTAATGAATCTGTAACAAAATTTAGCTTACGACTTATAGCAAAAGTCTATTATTAAAAATCTCGCCAGGCGGTAGTGGCGCACACCTTTAATCCCAGCACTCGGGAGGCAGAGGCAGGCGGATCTTTGTGAGTTCGAGACCAGCCTGGTCTACAAGAGCTAGTTCCAGGACAGGCTCCAAAGCTACAGAGAAACCCTGTCTTGAAAAACCAAAAAAAAAAAATCTATACATGTTATATGTGTGTCAACTCTTGTCTAGAATATGCTGTATATGTAACTTAGATTCGATTCTTGTTTTAAAGATAGATCTACTAGGAAAACATGTTTCAAATAGCCATCATGTATGTGTCTCTGCCCATCTTAACTGATGACCTCATTGGCGTGGAAGCAACCACATGACTGTCCGCAAACTCTGTCAAGGTAAAAGAGTACATACATGTGACTCCACCATCTTAAGATGACCTCATGACATCAACCAACAATTACAAAACTTCTCAGTCCTACCGATCTCTTAGTTTATCATTGTATCTCTTCTTAGAGACTAAGGAAGCGACAACAGATCTCCAGGATGTTTTGGATTGCTGTGGGTCTTTGTACAATGATAAAAAATTTTAAATTATGAAGGTCCACTCAGATTAACAAAAGCTGATTTAAAATGTATGTCTAACTGTGTGTCTCCTTGCTAACTGCTCAACACCAGTCTTCTCTATAATAGTGCACTGTGATTTATTTGGATATTAAAAGAGCTTCAATTCAAAAGTTATTTTCTAAGGCTAAACATAGCAAACGAGGCTAATAATAGCTTTGTTAGTTTACCAACAGCAACCAAAGCTTCAACTGCATTTTCAGTTTCTCTTCCTATGTAAAATTCATGCTTTCAGTCTCACTTTTCCAGGCTTCCAGCGGCCTCCAGCTCAGAAAGACAGCTTACTTTGCTACCATGCTCTAAAAAGAGATAAAATCACAAAACAGGTTTCAAAGTCACTCTTTTTTACTCTTCTTTTATTCAAAATAATTTACTTTATAATAACTGCTGACAGAAATCACCACCTGTGTTTCATAGCAAATAAAGGGATTTTAAGAAGTTTCAAGTTTATGTAAATTTCTGTAATCAGTCTGAGCAGCTACTACTCTGGTAAAACACTGCTACTATTATCACAGACACAAGGTCAAAAATTTGAATTTTCTTTGGTTGTTTTCTATGTATTGACATAAAAATGGCTTCTGATTGTGTTTAAAACACCTGTCTAAACTATACACACGCAATCTTCTGGGTAGAGGGAAGTATGCAGATGTTTTTAACCTAAATCGCTTTCGGGTTCCCAATCTTTTGCTATGGTTCAAGAGTCTACTGCTCTTTCTTAAATGTGGTTTGGGGACAGATTGGAAACAGGAGTGACGCTAGCATAGCTAAAACTTATCTCGTTCAGTAAACTTAAAACCATTCCTGTAAGCTTCGGGGCATTGACTTGGATCCATCCCTTAGCAGGTCAAACGGCATCCAGATAGGTACCATGAATCAACAGCCTGCTTCCCCAACTTCCTATGTATTTCTCAGGACCTCCCTCTCGCCTGCCCCCTTCTTTCCCTCTCTCCTCCCCACTCTTAGGACTCCCGTCCCCCCAATTATCAGTACCACGGTGCTAAAGGTTTCCAGTGTATACCCTTGATAAATTATACCCTTTACTCCTTAACTTTACCTTCTCTTCCTGTTCCTCAGCCGATTTCTTGTCACCTATAGACCAATTCAGCAACTTGCTAATTCACAATGGCCTTTGAGGTTGAGCCATAAGGTCCTCTTTAAGGTTCAGATTGGACTCTACAGGAAGTGGAAGAACTTGGGGTGTCTGAGGGTGACTGAACTCTCTCACCCCGTGCTTTTCCAGACAAGTCATTTATTCTTCTGCCTCTATTCTAATTTTCCTGACCTGCTTCTAATTCCTGCTGCCTTCTTCTCTCCTTAAGTCTCCAAGATTTTTCTACCTTCCAGGAGGCTTGGCGAGATAATGAAAAATTAAAAGTGTTACTTCTCATTGGTCAAAAGCACATTCCTGGGGTAAGCAAACAAGGAGCCAAGACATTTACCATGCAACACAATGGTTTCAAGGTTTCAAGGGTAAGAATTTGACCAGAGAGGGGGTGAGGGGGATGGGGGGTGTTGGAGCACAGTTGCCAGTGACAAACTTTGTTGAGTCTCAATTCTTGGGACAAATAGGTACCTATTTACCATATCCTAGCACCAGGATCTCTCAGCATCCCATTGTCCCTACATTACAGGGTCCTCCTCGCTGGCCTACCCATGCTGGGCTGCTCTTCATTATGTAATTTAGGCCTTTGGGTTACCCACTCATTTTGTACGTTTGCCCTCTATGCTGGCCCACCTCGCTCCCCTTTCTCCTCTTTCCCTTCCCATCCCTCTACCCTCAAGGCCTAGATCATTCTGGTTATGTCCACTCTGCCTTCTCCCAGATGTCTCTGCCTCTGGCTGTGCTGCCCCAAGATAAATAAATTTATAGATAAATTGTAGATTGTTTATCTATGATAAACTTTTTCTTCCACCACAGCTAGAAGCACTCCTTTCCTTTCCTTTTCCTTTCTTTTTTGTTTCCTTCAGACAAGCCCTGGGACACCTATCTCAGCTCACTGTTCCGTTCTGCACCCTTATGATCTGTAATTAATCCCTACCTCATTGTCCTAGTATATGCTATGGTCTCCTCCTCCTAGCCCTTCATCTAGCTCCCGTCTGTTCCCCGTGTCTGGACTTGGAATGACTTTTCCTGACTGTTTTCTATCTACTTTTGGCTGTGAGACTGGGGGTCCGTTCTGTCACTCCGTCTCAGGATTCCTTCAGTTCCCCAGCCATGGGACCTAGCTCTTCTCAGTCCAAGCCAGACATCACCACTCCTCTTCTCTGTCTCCCAGATCTATTGTCTCTCTTGGACTCTGATACTATTAAGCCTCACATCGTACTTTTACTGCACCATGTCTTGACCTCAGTACAAACTTGATAATCAATCTTAATCATCAAAATATGGCACATTTGATTTCCAAATTTTCACAGATTGTAACTACTTCCGATATCACACGGATACAGAATTCTGTTATTTCTAATCTTTCTTTGCTCTCCACAGCCCCCCTCCCTTTGACCACCAGGTTCAACCTTACAGAGATTCAAAAAGTTTCTCAAGAGAGACAGAAATACCTGCTTGGTCAGTAGCCCCAAATCCACCTTCAAAGAAGATGAGGCATGAAAAATTCCACCCGGGACTTGATACAGATGTAACAACACCAGCCACCCGGCAAAAAGACTGCCCTTCACGTGTCTTTTCCCAGGACCCTGACCAACGATGGAAAGACAGGAGATGAGAAGGGCGACTTCTCCTCTCTACTTTCCCAAGATAGGTCAGTCCCCCTAATTCCTTCCCTAAAGGAAAATCTTTTACATTTCCTGGGCCTGGCAGCCTAGGACTGGCATTACCCTGGGACCTCAGCTTCCGGTAACGCCATCACGAGGACCGCGAAGGAGCCCAGGTAACTGTTCAGGCAGCAGGTAAAGTCTCTGTAGTTTTTTTTAATTGCTACAGAGGCCACTTGTCTATGTTTACCCCTTCTAAGATTTCCATGATGAGTGTCGATGGCGGCCTCACCAGCTCAGGGCCGCGGGGTCTTCTCTTTTGCTCCCTCCAGCATCATCTGGTTCCTGTTTCCTTGCTGTGCCTATTTTCTCAACACCATTATTGAGAAGAGATATCACGGAGAAATTACACATTTCCTTTTGATTCCACCCCTTGAATCTCCTTTCTTCTCCTTGGCATCTGGGGACCAGACCTCTCTAGTTCAGCTTCCTTTTAAATACAAATTAAAAATATTTTTTTGTTTTATAGAAAATAAAAAAAAATGCCAGTTGTTTGAAAAACAAAAACACAGAGAAGCTTTGATAGATAACATCTTTTAGTGTGGTCAAAGTTAAAAAGTAGACTTTCACATAAAAAGCCATTCTGGTTTTACAATAGTTTTGGATACAAAAGATAGAAATGATACCTGTTGATACTACAAATTTGAGAGATAAAAAATAATTATCTGAGTCTCTTTAAAACAGAAGTCCAATTGCTGAACAGCCTAAATTAATTATAAAACTACAAATTCAGATTAGGTCTATGAATGTTTCAAGAATGAAAGTCAGGCCTTCTTTTTCCCAGTGCTAAAGGTTTCCTACTGAATTGCTAAACTCACAAACAACATTCAGCATAAAAGAAAACTCAGAACGACCCAACTCCTGTCACTGACTGACACTGCCTTTTCTTTAAACTGTTACCTTATGCACCTGAGATGATTTTTAAAAGGTCTTCTTTTGCCAGGCGGTGGTGGCTCATGCCTTTAATCCCAGCACTTGGGAGGCAGAGGCAGGAGGATCTTTGTGAGTTTGAGACCAGCCTGGTCTACAAGAGCTAGTTCCAGCACAGGCTCCAAAGCTACAGAGAAACCCTGTCTCAAAAAAAACAAAACAAAACAAAACAAAACAAAAAAACAAAGGTCTTTTTCATTGACTGCTCTCAATAATCTAATACCTATACCTCATGGTAAGTGATTGGATGTTTCCAAGTAAAAATGAAAGATAAAAGTTTACATAAGTTATGCAAGTTGTGAGGGTGTGAAAAATGATTTAAAGTATATGAGACTAAGACATAAAGATGGTAATATGACATTAAAATATTAAAGTTCAAATCTCAACTCATCAATGTTAAGCCTCTATTTAAAAATCAGTAGAGATGTCATAAGTGATTAATTACTTTTGGTTACAGTTTTAAATACTGACTTGTAAAACTTTAAAAATAATTAAAGTGATGTTTACCGGGTCAAAACATTAAATTTCCTTCGGTTGTTTTAAACTGGTTCATGCTTATGCTAATAGCTTTTTAAGGTTTATTTTTGCTATGGCTTAAAGCTAGGGTCTGCCCTGTCTATTTATAGACACTTATTAACTACTTTCTGACAATGAGAATTTCATTGTGGAGTAAAACAGGCTGCGGTCCTGCTGATATACCTAAAACTTTTATCTCTTTTTGTCAACTTAAAGCAATCCCGGTAAGCTTCAAGGAGTCATGGCTTGGATCCCTCTGTCACAGCTCAAGCAGATTCTAGATCCCTGGCTTGATAAGTTCTTCTGTCAGTCAGATGAGCCAGGAAGGGTAAGCTTTAGGGCCTACTGACTGTCCCTTAGGGTGCCTTCTTCCCTCCTCTGGCCTCCCCACTCCTTTTCATCCTCAACCACCAGGACGATGCAACAGGACTGGCAAGATAAAAAGAAATCCTAGGTCCTTTAATTTTATCCTCTGCTGTCTGTGTGTATCTTAGTTTTACTTCCTCCCAGCTGAAAGATACCATTCAGGAAACAACCATGGTTCTACAAACTACTGCAAATCTAGTTCACCGCCCCAGCTCTCTGCAGGTCCTCCAAAACTCACGGACCCTGCCTGTTGTCTGTGTTTACTTCCTCCAAGATGAAAGATACCATCCAGGAAACAACCCTGGTTCTACAAACTACTGCAAAT
The DNA here is from genome assembly GCA_028555095.1 of Dicrostonyx torquatus. NCBI lineage: Eukaryota > Metazoa > Chordata > Mammalia > Rodentia > Cricetidae > Dicrostonyx > Dicrostonyx torquatus. The sequence continues at coordinate 3,693,106 of JAQHUG010000129.1, forward strand.
CTAGTGCACCACCCTAGTTCTGCTGGTCCAACAAAACTCACGGCCCCTTGACTCATGACTACTGAAACGGAGGCTTGGCTTCTTCCTCAGTAGGATGCTGTCGCTATGTAACCAGTCTCGCCATGTAGAAGTCAGGAGGATTAGAAGCCTACATGAGCTTGCTTGCAGCATCTGACTCCTGGGAGCATAAGGCAATGCACGATTCTCAGTATGCTCTCTTTGGACACTTGACTCATGTCTCTCCTTGGTCCCCTGCTCTGTCCTCCTCTTAGTAATGATTGCCTCCTGTCCCTTCAGATATTTTCAGGAAAGAATCAATGAGCTAACCCAACACTAAGTAAACCAGATGCTTATGGCAAAATTCCTTCAGATCTTTATGCTATCCTCTGCCAGTTTGACCCCCTGCTTTGGACCAACATTCCAGAATCTTCTTATCGATATTCCCATTCAACCATAAGTAGACAGAGGGCCACTGTTGCCCCTTATCATCAACAAAAGGCTGGAATGGTAGGTCACAGAGTGGGCCCCCTAAATGCCAATGCTGATGGTGATGACTTGACTCGGCCTCAGCTGGGTTTCATAAAGGAAACACAAAACCTAAAGCATTTCTCAGATGCCCTTCATGACTATGACAAGACTAACCTATCAATAGCTGATTTGTCTGATAAGCCACCTTACAAAGAACCTGGCTATTCCAGATTCTGAACAAACCCCCACACCCAATCATCCATCCATCCATCTAAAACTCAACAAGTAGCTGGGTGCTGTCCTCCACAGTCTGAGGTCCCTGGCCAGTTTATTTATTTTTTTTAAATTAGACTTCTCTCCAGAGTGATTGTATTTGGTGGTGGTTTCTTGCTGTGCCTACATACAGTATGCTCCTATATTCAGACATTTGGTCCTCCATTGGTAATGCTCTTTAAGGACATTATGAAACCTTTAGGAGGTACAGAATTCTTGAGAAAAGTGCATCAGTGAGAGAAGGTTTTGATGGTACATGGTATATCTCTGCTTCGTCTTCAGCTGAGATGTAGTCTCTCAATTCTCTGTTCCTACCACTTGTTGCTATAGTTTCGTGCCAAGATGGACCCTTATCCTGCTGGAACTCTGAGTCAGAATAACTACTTGAGTCTTGAAGTTGCTTTTGATTGTGGTGCTTTATCCCAGTAACGAAAGTGTAGCTGATACACCTAGGTTGAAAGCATTCGATGAACTCAAGTTTTCCATGGCGGTTGGTAGAAGTAGAATCCTTAGGATTTGACAACTTCTGTGGAATTGAATATTGACAATTTGCTCCTGAGAGAGCAAACATGCAAAGACTTTAATTAACACCAGTGATTTTACACCCATGTTTCATTCATCCTCTGCCCAACTAAAACACTGGATAACAAGGTGACCAAGACACACGTCCAGTAAGGTTTGCTCATCTTTTATCCTGGCCATGCTGTGTTATCAAAGGTCTTGAATAACCAAGGCTTCGGGGATTAGCGGCAGCCTTTAGCAGCTACTGGCAACCACAAATCTCAAAGACCTGTTTGCTATGATTCAAACAAGGTCCCCAGTTGACCAGTTGACCATTTATTTATCAAGAACATAATAATTGCCTTACCTTACCCTTACTTTTTAAACTAAGTTGAAACTACTCAAACATCTGCCCATTGTGGAAACATCTCCTAACTCACTCCCAAGGTCACTTGTAGATATAGGTAAAATACAGAGCTATTTAAATTTAAATTCTCATGAATATGTGTAAGCTCCCCAGCCCAAGCTGGGTCACGTGAGTACTTTGTTATGATGCTTGGATTTGTCATGTAGAGCACTGTCGGTATGTCTTGTAGCCTTGGGTGGATGTCATGGGTTTTCACTGCTGTATTTAATGATAAACAGTTTGTAGCAGGTAGCTCTGTGTACAGAAGAATTTCATCCTTGGGGTGAATGAGTGAGGCTTCACTGTATCTTTTCAAATCCCCAACAGTTTCACGTCACAGGACCTCAAGCTCTTGCTCTTGTACTGGAGGCTTTGACTGATCTATGAGCTTCCCAAACTTTTCACAGGATAGGCTTGCCTGTTACAGTGTCCCTGGCAGTATGGGTTGTTATGTCTTCTCACATAAACAGCATCTCTATTGCCATACTGCTGCTGAGGTCAGTCTGGGGTTGGTTGCTCTTCAAAGCTATCTGCTTTCTGGATAACTGGTAAGTCTTCAAGGACATTACATCCAAGTGGCAAGCTGCTTTCATGATGAGAAGGGGCCTGAGGAGCAGTTGCTTATTTTCCTTAAAAGTAAAGAGCTAATAGTGCCTTTGTTTTCGCCATGGAGTGACATTTTAAATCATACTGTGGTGGATAGTTCCAGGAACTTTAAGATTTGATATTCCACTCACAGACACTTTTGCTACTTCCTCTCTAGGACATCTCTCTACTACCTCTCTCCCCCTCTGTGGTTAACTAATAAAATCTTATCAACATAACAGGCCAGTTGTGTAGAATGCCCTGTGCAAGAGTAGGGGTCAAAAAGGTTGCCAAGTGCAGGGGCAGCAATGCCTCGTACTGTTTGCCCCGTGACTCTGTCCCACGGTTCTTTTCATGTGAAATGCCTCACATTCTTGTAAATGAGATTGAAAAGATCGCATTTGACCAGATCAATAATTCTGTTTCTTACTATGAAGCTATTGATCTAGAAGAGTTACTCTCATGAGTTCCTGTCATGAATTGACGTTGCTCATTGTTATCTGTTTCATATGCCCATTATTACACATTAAGCGCAGCCAAACTCAAAGTTATATGAAAAATGATATCTAAGCTTCTGGTGGTCCCCAAGCCCACCATACAGCCTGCATGTTAAGTGTCATATTAATGAAATAATACTTGCACTAACGCCTGTCTGTATTTTAGCTGCATGGAGCTAAATATATTTCTAATACAATTACCAAAATTTTGAGGAAGGTGCCTGGGGCTTTTACTTCACAGCAGAATGCTGGTACATGTTCCCATCGGTGTCCGGCATGCCTGGAAAGTGATTTTTGGCTCAGGGGTTATGAGCTCACTTCTAGGCCTTCACTGGAGGGGGGGTGTTAATTTCCTGCTAGTTATTATTCTCTTTTCTGTTGCTGAACAGATACAGACTCCCATGAGTTCCTGGCAACTTCTCCCTCAGCAGCAGGGAGAAAGGGCAGGGGAACAGGTTGCAGGGCTCAGGGATGATGGCCAACCCTGTAATAGTATCCTTTCCTCGATTTGTCTACAATGAGGCAAACTCTTTTCGCTTGAGCAAAACTGTGTGACCTGCCTGCCTCCTAAATTGTCGGAACCAATAGGTACAGTTCCCTAAAAGCTTTTCTGCATGATGGTGGATGATCAGCTGCCATGCCAGCACGACAACTGTAGTTCTTCTGAGCGAGGGACGTTGTTGGGATTAACACACAGCACACACTTCAGGTTCTGCAGACAAGCCTTTATTTCACATTCTCACACAGTATATATGGCCCTCAGCAGGGGAGGCCGAGCCAGGAAAAGCAGGAAACTCTCACTGCTACTTACATGGTTTAGGGGTAAACATCCTTAGAAAACATTTCTGAAAACACCAGATTGATCCTGTTTTGGTTCCTGTTTTCAACCAACCTCTAGAGTGCAAAACAGATCAAGTGGGGGTATGAAGGCCTGTCCTCAAGGGACCCAACAATCAGCTACTGGTGGTCAGCACCCACACAAAGGGGCAAAGGCTATGGCAAATTGGCTCCAAAAACCTGTCCCTCCACTTCAATACACAAGAATATTACAATCCTAAAGTAAACAGTGTGTATCTTACCTATCACGAAAGGTCATGATACATTATACATAAATGACCCTTAAACCCTCTTCCCCATCTAACTCATTGAACACGAATACATACAAGCACATCCAATACCCTTCTCTCCAGTATAGTCTTCACTAACAAGTTAAAGGAGATGTTATTCAAGGACTTCTCTTTAGCTTCTTTGTTTAAATGGGGCAGGAGGGGGTGGAAATCCTTATGGGCTTGCAATAGTTGTCTATAGATTTTTTCTTTCTTTTCATTTTAATCAGTCTAAGAAGCTAAATGGAAGGAGTCTACCTACCCACAAAGAGCAGAGTATTGTGCAGCAGTATGACTCTGTTCAACATGACTGCAGCTCTATTTAATATGGTAAGACCCTCCCTATTAGACGTAAGGAGCAGATTCTGGGTCCTCCAAGCCCAACCTGAGTGGCCACAGCTTAGGGCCTTTTCTCCCCATCTTTGCAGCTTGGTAAAACAAGTAAATGTACTTGGAAAAGCACAGTGCCTATGACAACAGCATACCGGTCACAAAGAAGACCTCAGAAGAAAAGTATTCCGAGCGTCATCTGCAGCCGTCCCTGCACTGACAATATCTAATCAAAAGCATCAGTTCTGCAAGGACTTTAACTTTATGGAATCTTCATGTGAACAAGCCCTTGGCCATATTCCTGAAACCGTTTGCCAGTTTTCCGTTGCCCTAGAGGCTGAACTGGTTTTATGTGACACAAATACCCAACCCTCTCATCGCCTACTCGATCATTCTTTCCCCTATGACTAGTCCATGTTAGTATGTGTATACGAGGATCAGTTATAGGCCATCTAATTATCATGAATTCCAGCATCGTCCCAGGGATTCACCATGGGTAACAAATCCACTCTATTACTTGAAAAAAAAATCCAAATATTTAAAAATCACTTTTCAGGAAGCCCGAATAAAGACCCACTTTTGTAATTAACCAATGGATGTTTTAAATTCTGTCTCTGATCCAAGAGTCACATTATTGGCAAATCTCCTACAGTGTCTGGATGAACTGCCTGTAGTCCACGTTTAGTGAGCAGAGTGTCCTGAAGTGATTTGATCGCCTCTGTTGCTGTGATAAAACACTCTGACACGAAGCCGCTGAGGTGAGAAACAGTCTATTTGAGCACACACTTACAAATCATGGTTCATCACCAGGGGAGGTCACATCACGGCCACAGCCAATGCATGTACACCCACATCCGTGCCTACGCCCGGCTCCATTTCTCCACTCTCACCAGTTGAGAGTCTAAGCCTATGAAATGATGAGTTAACCTTGGGTTGGCTCTTCCCACATCAGCTAACCTTAGATACACCCTCCCCAGTCCACGGATCAACTCCGCGAAGATGATCCCTCATTAAGAGTCTCCTCCCAGGTGATCCTAGGTTGTGTCAAGTTAACCATTAAAGCTAAACAGTACATGGTGCTGTAATGACTTGACCAACTTCTCCTGTGGAGCACAATTAATAAAAACTCAGAAAGAAATTGGGGTGAACCTGAAGATCCAAAAAGTAAAACAGCCAGCCACTGACTCTTACCTCAACCTCAGTCTGAAAATGACGATCTTGCTTCCAGGAATCTCAGAAGGAAACTGCATCTGAGAACTTTCTTTCCCTGTCTTATACTCCTCTCTAGGGCTGGGATTAAAAGGTGTGCACAACCATCATTAAAGGCATGCACATCCCAGTTTCTATAGCAACCAGTGTGGCAACTGGGATTAAAGGTGCATGTCATTATGGCTACTGAGATTAAATGTGTGTGTTATCATAATCTGGTCTGTAAGGCTGACCAGTGGGGCTGTTTTACTCTCAGATCTTCAGGCAGTCTTTATTTATTAAAATATAATTGAGATGTCACTACACACCTGCAGTGTGATTATCTGAGATATGAGCACTGACTTATGCCTTCATTATGGATATAATATATACTTTTAATTTTATGTGCTTGTTTTAGTCAGTAGGTCTTACATTTCTTCTTAGCCTTCCATTTAACTAGAATAGTTAAAAATGAAATAGAAATAGACTTCAGCAGGGAAAATTTATTTTTTAAAGTTTTTACTTGACCCTTAAGACGTACATAATATATTATCATTTATAATTTGAGTGCAAAATAGGGAGTAAAGTGTGCTATAGTTGCCTCTCAATGATACTAAAGTGTATTTCGTTTACAAAACAATAGTTAATAGATTTTTTTATCTTCTTAAAATAATTATAATCTGTTTATTAAATTAAGCCTTTTCACGCTCAAAGCAAAACAGTATACATTCATTGGGGATTAACTTTCAAAGGCCAAGTTGAAGACGGAACACAGTTGTAGTCTGATTTCTATGAAGAAACCCCGTGTTTCATGACTAGTAGCATCACAGGAACAGGGGGTTCTGGCAGATAAAAACCACAGTCCTGAGTATTTAACAGGGAACACAGTGTCTGCCCTAATGTACTGTGGGACATCACAATGAACTCTTAACCTTACGTTCTTTTATTTTTACAGCCTTCTTTTGGGATGAGTTTCAGGATGCTGGCTCTTTTAAACATTATTTCTGTTTTGCTTGGGCATTTCTCAGATTGTTCTGAGGTTAAAGGAAGAAGGGAAATAAGCCCGCCCAAAGAGTGAACCGTGAGAGAAAGAAAAGAACATATTTTAGATATTTGCAGCGATACAAGTATCCTTTCATAAACCTCTTGTCTCCTAAGGGAAGGTGAGCCTGTTGCCTTGCTGACATTATCCTGCTAAAATGTTCTCACTTGCTATTCTTTTTTTTTTTGGTTTTTCGAGACAGGGTTTCTCTGTAGCTTTGGAGCCTGTGCTGGAACTAGCTCTTGTAGACCAGGCTGGTCTCGAACTCACAGAGATCCGCCTGCCTCTGCCTCCCTAGTGCTGGGGTTAAAGACCTGCGCCACTACCACCCCGCTCAGTTGCTATTCTTCACCACAGCAACTTGTGCTACATAAATGATCTTAACTTTTAAAATAGTAGGTTGGGACAATGTCGGCACTAAATGCTTCCATCAAGCATGTGTGACTCTTGCCGGCATTTGAGGCTCCTTCTTAAAGAAATGGATTCGCCCATGCAATTAAACTCCAGAGATTGGGAGGTAAGCAGATTTCTCCTGCCTTTTACCAGCCTCGCTCCAGTGCAGTGACATGGAGCAAATGATAGCTTCCTTCCGTAGCCACTAAACCTTTCTGGATTTGGGAACTGGGCATGCACTGCGAGATACCTAGCATTTTAAATTCCGTACTAACTATCTGGAGAGAAGTGGTTAACTCATTATCCACAGGCACTCAAAGGCCCTCATACCCTGGGGGCAGGGCTCACAGGCCTGCACTGAGAAGGAAGAACCTCAAGGGTCATGCAGAGTGACATCATTGCCAGTGCCTCCCTCTGCAGACCCTCCCTGTTCATACACAATCTCAAATGATCTGTTTCCTTTTCCATGTTCTACTTATTGTAATTATTTTAATTTTTGTTGTGCATGCTCCTTAGACACGATAATGTGTTCTTTAATAAATTATTTTAGAGAGCTTTTAATAGCCTATCATACTGTGTATTTCATTGGAAATTTAAATTAAGGCATTTGAAGTAATGCATCAGAGAGTATTAGATAATGTAATTCTATTCAAGTCTTCTCAAGTTTGACCAGGGACTCTTTATCAACAGAAAAGCATGCATATTTTGACTGTGCTAGTGAATTTTAGGGCAATATTTAAATAATAATGGTTTCACATGACAAAGCATCTTTTCTGATCCTTTGATTTCCTTCTTCGCTCTGGCTAATCATTTTGTTTCTCCTGCCCATTTGAATTTCTTGTTGCCCATGTTGTCCACATAATTCTTCCCATCTGAACTATCTTCTTTGAGTCAATTACTGACTGATAAATGAGTAACAGAGACCTTTGGTTTTCATAATTCAGTAGACATACATGTTGTAGAAGAAAACCTAAAAGAAGAGCATTATAATAATGAGCTGTCCTAAATCACACATCTCCACTATCTTTATAAAAATAAAACAGTACAATTTACAAAGAGTAAAAGTTAAATCTAAAACTGAGATAAGGACACATTTGAAATTTCCTCTGTGAACGAAGTCACATTTTTCTGGAGTAACAAAAATATTTCTACATAAATATAGAATGAGATAAAAGTTCAATTATTTCCATAAGTACATGTGTGCAATTGATAACATCTGTATTTGTGTATTTACATATATATGTATATGTATATATGCACATATATTTATTTATATGTGAAAGTGAGTATGTGTGAATGTGTGTACAATCTTGTGAGTATTTTAAAACCCGGAGGAAGGCATCCAGTGTCTGACTTTCCCACTTTCTTTCTTACTGTTCTGAGACAGGGTTAATCATTAAACACAGATTATTGTGGCAAACAATAAGTGTCTCTAAAGTAGATTTGCTCCACCCCCCAACACTGGAGTTCCAGTCTTGTACATGGCCGTGTTCATTCCCACCCCAACCCCCAACACTGGAGTTCCAGTCTTGTACATGGCCGTGTTCATTCCCACCCCGACCCCCAACACGGGAGTGATAGTCTTGTACATGTCCATGTTTCTTCACATGTGTGCAGGGTTCCTAATTCAGGGCCTGATGCCCAATAAACAAACATGGCAACCCACAGAACTAAGTCTCTAATTCTCTACTATAACACTTCAATTGCTAAATGTTTAATTTTTGATTGAGAGTCTTTACTATTTCTACCTCCTGAGACCACTGTATTCTCTATAACTTTCAAGGGACAAAATTCAAGTCAGAATAAACTCTTCTTGATGTTGAGTTCGTATGCCTGAATTCTCAACCCCCAAATGACTCATAGTGGTTTCATTTCCAATAGAGCTGTGTTAAGTGTTTCAATGATATCTTTCATTTCAAGGCAGGGCTGGGCAGTTATAGCCTGGAGGATGTAGAGATCTTAGCTGTATAATTAATCAGAAACCAGCTCAGGCCTGAAGATTCCATTCCATTGCTTATAGGTGACCCATAGCCTGATTTTATGTCCTTTAATTATACTGCAGTCTTGTTTCAGCTTTGTTTCAATTATGTGTGTGTATCGGGGGGTGTATTTGGGAGCACATTAGCTCATGAATTGTTATGGAGTTAGCTTTAATAATGTTACATACTGTCAGAGGTAACAGCAGAAAGGTATGCAATTGCCTCATGTTCAATTGAACTGAGTGATTTTTAAGAACAAAGTTCACTGAATTGTGTTAGGTGATTATAGCCAGGCTCCTTTTGTAAATGTTTGACTTTCCAATTTGAGCACAATAAAATACATTTTAGTTATATTACCAAGCAATCTTATCTACTATTATCCTAGTGGCCTTGCTGACTACATATCAATTATCATTTACAAAAATTTACATTTTTAGCTCGATATTCCTCTATGATAAAAAGATTTAAAACCATAACCCAAAGCAGGTATCATAATAACATCAAGCAGCCAGTTTAATCCCTCTACACTGAACTGAATGCTAATATTTATATACTCTCTCACCTAAACCTTTCATATATAATTCATTCATCATCTATTTTTCATCTCTCACCTATCATCTACCTATCAATTTTTCTATCATCTATTGATCATATGTCTATCTATGTATCTTTATAATCTATAACATATCTATTTGTATACCTACTATTTATCTATCTACCGATCTGTCAATTGCTTAACTACCATTATCTGGCTGTGTCTGCCATCAGCTCTGTTTTTCTAGATGACTGTAATTCTTATTTCAAGAGGATTTGTCATATCACCTTGGAATTCTAAATGAAAGCAATTGATTTTTACAGCTTATAAAATACTCTTTATAGATAATCAGAACAATATTTTCCAAAGAAGAGAAAAACCTTCAAGAGACATTTGAATGAAGATTGTCATGAGATAATAAGAAGTATTTGGCCCTGCAAGATAACGAGATGAGAATCTATAACAGAATTTCTCTTAACTGGAATATCTATTATGAGTATGAGTATGAGTATGAGTATGAGTATGAGTATGATAGTGAGATACTCCTTAATTTTGTAATAAACATGTGAATTCAGATTCAGTTATTAAATCTTTAGTAAAAGCATGGCTATAGAATTGGTAAGCCAGGTGCTGAGACACACCTATAAGTCCTATAAGCCCAGAAGTTATCTTATAGTTGAGATACCATGACCATAGCAACTCTTATAAAGGAAAAC
>JAQHUG010000129.1:3705379-3725309 GCA_028555095.1 Dicrostonyx torquatus
GTGGGGTCGTGACCAAGTGAAGTCATGACTCTATGTCAGAAGATGCAATATGGAGCCAGGACTATGCATGCTAACCTACAAATTGTTTTAAATTATACTAAAAATAGGTTTTAAGTTTCTAGAATTCTGCATTAGTAAATTCCCGATAGTATGAGCTGTTTTGAATATGAAATTCTAAGCGTCTTCCTTTGATACCTAACAGTGCTAATGGTTTTGCTTCTCGTTCCTCAGTACAAGCAACTCAAGTATGGAATTTTTTTTCTCCTGACGTATGAGTTAAGACAGTTCAACAAAATATGTCTCACGTGAAAGGAACTAAGAATTTCTGAAGATCTATCTGAATTGACCACTTGATCACTTTAACTACATGTTATTATAAATAATTACTCTTCAGTCCAGAAGATTAGAAACTTTCCAGACAAATGAGCATGAAATTCACAGAATTAAAAGGAAGAAGAAAACCTTGAGAAGTGGTGGGAGCTGGGCCACAGACCCTGAGCTGTTCACAGGGCAGGATCCTATTCAGATTTTTGCATTAAAGCCAACATGGCTGCCATGGTTCACTACCACCTTGGACACCAGTCATGCATGCCCTTGTGTGTCCTTCTCTGCACATAGTTCACATCAATAGTTAGGACATATGCCCTTACTCTTGGTTGCAAAATGTAGAAGGAATGATTGTCTCCAGTTACATTTTGAAGCAACATCAAAGGGGCTTCAAATATTTGAAAGCAAGCAGAGAAAATTATATCAATAGCAGTAGTTTTTATTTCTTGTTTTTGTTTGCTTTGTTTTCTGAGACAGGATTTCTCTGTGTAGCCCTGGCTGTTCTGGAATTCACTCTGTAAACCAGGCTGGCCTTGAACGCAGAGATGAGCTTTTCTCTACCTCCCTAGTGTTGGAATTAAGGGCATGTACCACTACCACCAGGTTACAGTATGTTTTATTTGAATATACCCATCCTGAAAGCCTCTGCAGGATGATCTAACTTTAGCACAGGAATTTTGTTGACCACCATAGTGTTCTTCAGAATCTCTTACCCACCAAACTGAACTTTCTCCCCCAAATCATGCTACAATCAGTCATATATGATACATACTATTCATTTTTAATGACTTTCATATAGTTCACTTTGGTTGCTAACCAGCTTGTTCAGACAAATTAGAAAAATAACCCCCTTATGGCTCATTGAAGAAACTTTTTAAAAAATGTATTTTTTCCTTAAAATCTTCCTCTCCAACTTCAAGCTATTTGCTTTTTGTACTTCAAGGGATTCACGAACAATTTTCACAGATCATCTATGCGGTGTCTAGTCCCTACTCTTTAAAATACATATGACTTCTGTCCTCCATCTTTTCACTAGATACTGAGGGTGCAGGGCAGTGTTTTATATCCATGGCTGAAACTAATAACTGATGTAAATGTGAATATGAATCTGTACATGTTTACAGGAAGGGGCATTGTTCCAATGCTATGTTTTAAAAATATGCTGACATGAGGAATTAAGTGTTTGCCACTGATCTCTCACAATTCTGACTTTGCTTTCAGAGTCGAGAAAAATTACAGTGGTGTAAGAGGGTCCTTCTGTATTTCTGTTGCTTTCTTTGGTTGAATAAAGAAACTGCCTTGGCCTTTTGATAGGGCAGCCCTTAGGTGGGCGGAGTAGACAGAACAGAAGGCTGGGAGAGAGAAGGCACTGGGGCAGATGCCATGTTTCTCCGGCCTGAGATGGACATAGGTTAGGATTTTTCCCGGTAAGCCACCACTCGTGGTGATACACAGATTACTAGATATGTGTTAAAATAATATGTGAGAGTTAGCCAAGAAGAGGCTAGACCTTATGGGCCAGGCAGTGATTTAATTAATACAATTTTCATGTGTTTATTCTGGGTATAAGCTAGCCAGGGCCAAAAGCAGGCCCGCCTCCGGGAGCCGGGCGCCGGGAACACGGCCTGCTCCTTGGCGGGGACACAGCCATCCCTCCTTGCAACATTACAGTCTAAAATACTTTTGTCCTCTTTAGAGCTCATTACTTTGTTGGCTCACTTTCATTTTAGGGGAGTTTATTACATCTCCCTATTATCCACAAAGTTACTAAAATAAATACATTTACACAACATCATTCCTTTCTACAGGAGTAGGGATTTACATGACTTTAGCAGCTGGAAGTTATTTTTTAAAAGATTTTCAGTTTTCTAAGAATCTTGAAGAATTTGTTTTAAATTCCAAACTGTATAATATGTTGACACCTCGGTATACTTTCCATTGTTAAAGATAAATATTGCGTTGTCCCTTACAATCTGATTGAATGATTGTTCTCAACAAAACCACCTGTTTGTAATTCAGTAGAAGCTATTTGGGTTCCATATCAAAACCTCACACTTTGCTTTACCTGTTCCTACTGAACTGTTCTTAAATTTGTTGTCACAAGTTAGTTGATGATACTGACTATGAATATTCTCTGATGAGTTGCTATCAAAACTGGACTTCCATTCAAGTAAAGAAAAAGAAACATTGTCATTGATGTGATGCTATTTAATAATTGCAGAAGCATTTAAACACTCCACTTTTAACAGTCATGGATTTATTTCAATGGAAAACAATACGAGAATAAAAGCCATATGGTCAGGAGTATGAAGACAGCGTGTTTTGGAGGGTGGCTTCTAAGATGGTGAGTGAATGGGGGTTATAGCCTTAAATCTAATTCTCTGCAACCTGTAGAACCTACACAAAACTCCCGTCCTCTCGATACCTGCAGTCACCCTCTGCTCTTTTCTTTCCTCCCGGGTAGTGAAGTTTAATCATGAACCTGATCTCCACGAGCTTCCCTGTTGGTTATTTTCTGGGTCCTCTATTTCTGCCTTTAAATTTGTTGGCGCCATTCTTTCAGAAGTGAACAGTTTTTGAAAGTATATATAATATCTGATTTTTCAAAACAATACAAAAGCAGGCATGCAACTCCAACTCTCTTCCTTGAATTTCAACATTGTAGAGTTTGGAACCGTACAGTGAAATGGCAATTATTTTGGGTGGACGTTGAGAGGAGCCTGACTCCCTATCTAGAACAGTACTAGCCATGGAGACCAAATCAACCACGTGAACCGATGGCGGCCACTGCTCAATCCAGCACACAGCACACAGATCGATAGTAAGAAGCAGTAGTGAGCACAGCTGCAGAGCAATGCGTTCCAGACAACACAGGTAGGGCACAGGTAAGCTCATACGGTGGTGACTGTGCACAGGACAGCACCACATCAAGACCGCCAAAGTCCCATTAAAGGTTGGTTGTGGAGACCTTAAAATTTAAGCCTATTTCCACCTTGTCTGATGGTCAGAGAGTTTGGAGGTTGCTCAAAATTTATGACAATATTCAGAGTTACACATCCTGAATCAGGAAGTGGTTGCTTGGTTCTTTTGACAATAAGATGGCTCATACAGATAGATCCACTCCGCCCCGACAGATGGTCAGAATAGGCAGTCATACTTCTGCTCCTTCTTTTGAAATAGGAGGTTATCTGGGAAGTGGCTACTTTCAGGATACTTGATCCCTGGTGGCTTCTCCATCTAAACAACAGAATGCTAATGACTTGATGTCTCAAAGTGTTGAAGCAATTAACTCTTCAGGTTGTCCGTTGTATCATGTTAATGAAGTCTTTTGTTGCCTTCTTCCCCCCTTTTGTATTGTGGCATAAAAGTAGAGGTGGAGGGGGGGGTGATGATTAAAAACAGGTGTTTTCAGTATTCACTGGAACTCCCTACCAGTACAATCCTATGTTTTCTGTTTTATTATTTTATTCACGTCTTCGTACCCTCTAGTTATTTTTCTGATCCGCACAAAAAAGTGATATTTTTGTCCAGGCTGGTCCCCAGCCATTGGTGAGCAACTCAAGAATTTCTACTGCTACTTAAGAGTTATTGGCAACGGATGGTTGCTGGAGGGACAGTGTCAGTTTTCTTCACAGATGTGCCTCTTGAGAGGCAGTTATATTCAGAGGATAGCTCACACCCATGCACATCTAGGCAGCCTTAAGTTAACTTGTGTTTTGAAAATAGTACTTGAAATTGGGAGAGAGAGACGTATAGGAGGTGTTGAAGAGGAGAGGGTGGAGGCGGGTTTCAACTAAACATTTATATGTGGAAATTATAGTTAATATCCATTCACCTAAGGCACATTTTCCTTAGAGTGGTAGGAAGCTAAAATTTTAGCTTTGACATCCAGATAATCTTAATAAACTGTGAGGAAAAAGGAAAAGAAAAGAGAAAAAGAAAGCAGAAAGAGAAGAAATAGTGATCTCTCTATTTTAGTCCCCACACTATTGAGTCATTCTCAATCAGGAGAGATGGAAGGCAAGAGTATTCGCAGATGGCTGCATAGCTACCTGGCTATTTAGTCATTCTTCTGAGTTATTCTAGGAACTCCTATCTCTTCCAAGTACCAGATTTTCATTATTAGAGAACAGAAGGTCTGGTTCACGTTTTGCCCCAATGTGCCACTTTAAAAAAGTGATATTGGATATTAAAAACACAGGCTTGCAAAGGGCCAATGGAAGAGACGGTATCTTCTGCCAAAATACAAAATACAAGAACAAAATTGGACTCCTTCTGTTACCAATTCTCGGGCACCCTCCAGCGAGCCCTTTAAGACTTGCCTTCTGTTTTAGCAGCTTTGAGCATTCAAATTAGGAAGCTGAACCTTCAGAGCAAATATCATCAAACATTACAGAAGCTACTCATAGACGTGTGCCTGGTGGGCTCTAAACTGGAGCAAAGAAAGGAGTCTGAATTCCAATTTTCTTTGTTTAGACAAAATTAGGCAGAATCTCTTCCTGCATAGAATGATTAATTTTTCACTTTTATTAAATGTTTTCAGTTTCTAGTTTCATTGCTGTTCCTCTGACAAATACCATGGCGAAAAAAAACAATAACAAAACTCAGGTTTGGACCTGTTATTGCAGTCACAGGCAGGACACAGTTACCTGTTTCTGGGCGCAGTGGTGAGGGCAGTAAAACAGATCATCAGCTCCATTTGAAGAGACTAACAAATACACTCATGCTGCTGATTTTGCGTGACTGGAGCTCGGCTAATGTCTTTGCTCTTGTATACCTCAGGTGACAGACGATGCAGCCCACCGTGGGCTTTGTTATCTAATGACCAAGAGAACCCACCACATAACAGCTTCCTCTAGAGAGTTTACGAACTGAAAATCTCTTCATAGTTGTTTCTAGATTATGGTAGATTTTACATATAAATCATATGTCAAATGATTTATTTAACATTCTTCATTTAAGTTCATTCCATGTTCTTAGACACAAAACATCAAAGTTAAGAAATAAGTGGCGGTTCGACAGGTTACATTCGTAAAGCAGTTACCCACCGAAGATTTAACTGAACCGTTATTTTGAAGGAAAGGACCACAGACTCACATCTTGGCAAAGCGCCCACGTTTGATTATGCTCTGACAACAGAAAGTCTTCACCACCACCAGCCTCCCCACCACACAGCAAAGCATGTCTTTTCTAATATCTGGGAACCTTTTGTACACTTCTCATGATCTAATTGTTATGCTTTTACGTGTACGTATGAACGGAGGGCACCTACTTGTCAGAACCAAACGGGAAGGATGTGAAGGCCATGTGCAGTGGGGAGCAAGAGCAGCTCTCGGTACCCCGTGGACGTCAGACACTCATCCTTCACAACTCTTGTCAAGTATTTAACATCACATGGGCAGTGCCACGTTGGTCAGTGTAGAAATATTTGTGCCTTAGAATTGAGTGAATGATGTCAGACTTCTTCAGTGGCACACACTGGAGACTGTTAAATATTTATAGGCACAACGCCATATATTAGGGCAAAGCTATCATAGTCATTTCATATTAGAGTCAAATAATGGACGTGATATCACCTTCAAAACAAAACTTTAAGAACCATACCAAAGCGAGAATAGTTTAGTACTTACTAGTCGAATCATAGGCTCTATTTGTTTCTCTCCTTAAATTCTTTCTTCATTTCCTTGACTCAATTGAATTCGATAAAGAAATTTTAGTTGTAGTTGAGATAGCGTATCTTCTTTTTACACCTTACATTTTAAACAAATGACACGCTGGTTGTTTTATTTGGAGTCTCCGGGTAGTTGTGATTTCTAACTCTAAGTCCTCCATGTGGGAACTGATGGTTGTCCCATATATTTCCCCATCTTCCCACGGTGGGATTCAGTCCTTGAGGTAGTCGTCAACATCCCCAAAGCAGAGAAGCTGCAGGTGCTCGCAGGAGATCCTGAGTTTGGGCTCAGTAACATTCCCCAGTAGAAGGCAGGATTGTGAGACTCACAGCACCTTAAGGTTAGGCTTCCCAACCCAAGAATAATGTAAGCTTTAACAGTACCCAAGGATGGGCAACTGCCTCCTAGGCTAGAAAATGGCCTTTAGACACCCATGCTTCCCTCAGTAACTCCAATAACTTCACAGAAGCACTAGGCTGAACCCTGGTGCAGAACCTCTTTGGTATTGTCACTGGCTTCGGTGTCGGCAGTGGAGAGACATGGTCTCCCTTGCATTAATAACCTCCTTGTACTGAACACATGTAAGAATTATATCAAATGTCATATATCAATTAACAACAAATTTCTCACCATAATAGCTTTGATTTTGTTGATATTACAGGTCAAAACATTCAAGGTAGAATATGTTTCTTATTTCCCATGTCACGGGGTTTATCTAGGACTCTCAAATTTATCCTTAGAATGGAACTTCCTATATTTATGATACATTGGTATTCTGCACGGAAAGACAATTAAAATCTCCAGCCTCATTCCCATCTGTCTTAGTCGGTGTTCTGTTGCTGCAGAAACAACACCATGTCCAAGACAACTCTTAGGACACTTTTAATTTGGGCTTACTTTCATCTTGGTAGGGAACATGGTGACACACAAACAGGCATGGGAGTAGTTTCTATAACCTTTACAAACTGATCCACAGACAAAGAGAGGCATATCGGGCCTAGGCAAGGTTTTTGAGAACACAGAGACATAGCTCCTCCAACAATGACAAACCAAATCCTTCTCAAAGAGTTACCATCTAGCAACTTCTTTTATTGTTTTATTAAAAAATAAAACTAATGAGTTAGCACTTAGGGAATAAACCTGAGATCAATTGCTTTCTTCTCCACCTTTCCCAATCAAAAAGATCATACATCTCCTTAGGTGCCTCCTTATTCCTCCTGTGTGTTCCTCTAGCTTCCTCTGAGTCAGCCAGAAAACTCTATGGTCCACTGCACTCAGCCTAGTGTGGACTCTGCCCTCCAAACAAAGGTTTGACTCCACTGGCAGTCTCAGAGAGGCAGCACAAACAAATACCTCTCAACAGTGCCACTCTCTGGTGACTGAGCATCCAAATATATGAGCCTATGAGGGCCAGGGAATACAATGTGGTGCTATGAATAAGACTTGTCAAATAAACTCACATATTTGAATGCATATATATAAGCATTATAGATTGGAACTATTTGAGGAGGATTAGGAGATGTGTCCTGGTGGCAGGAAGCCCCTGAAACTATAAAAAGCCCCAAACAACTCTTTTTGAAAGAGTTGTCATAGTTATGGTGTGTCTAAGGCACTGTCTTATGTACTGTAAGCCCTCCAAGCCTCATCTGACCGACGACCCCATTTTATGATGTGCTCAGGAGATATCCGATGGTCCTCAGCTGGAGCATGAAGGCAGCGATTTCAGCTCACAACAGCTTCATTGTTTGTTCTTGTGTTTGCAAGGGGATATATATGTCCATTTCTGCTGTATTACAGCACAGTTCATGGAATTAGCTTCTATAGGTGAATCTGCTACCTTTTCTTCACATTCTTCCAATTGCCCGACCTTGGTACTCGTGAAATGTCTCCCCTTGCACCTCAGCTTGGAAAAAAAAAAGACCTGTAATCCCAGGATAAATATAGTTGACTCCTTCATTGATCTAAAACAGGAAGCATGTGTGAGATGTCAATGACCAAGAAGCATTTGGGTGGATTTGGAAATAGATAATAAATGGTCCAATCTTTGTTCTCTCAATGATATCATTATCATCTTAAAATAGAGACAAGAATAGTTAACCTTAATATACCATGTATTTCAGGTGATCGTTCCAGGGATACACATCTTACACGATTTTTTTTAGATGTTTCGAAGATTTCATGCCATAATCTATGAGTTCATATTATTTACAAATCTCTACTCTGACAAATTAGTCATTCCACATCATTTCGTAGCCCAGTGTTTAAACCCTAATTTATTCTTGCTCTATGTGGTACCTTTCTGCAGTTTCACGGCACTTGGCGAGCTTACATTTTGCTGTGTAATGCCGTCTAACTTCTCCCTGCCCTAATATCAGTTTATTCACGAATCTCCTATAAGATAATATAACAGAAATCATTTTCATGCATTTTCTTAATTCCTAGGAAACTGAAAAACTGTAGAGGAAAAATACACACATAAGAGGAAATTCATAGATAAGTAGTATTTTTCTGGCTAGTAGTTGTACACATTCTATTGATGACATATTCTGGACTCACTGTGGAAGGACCCTTAAAAGAAATCCCACGCTAGCTCAGAATTGAGAAATAGATGGTTATTTATTTAGAAGTAAACTCACAAATCCTCTGCTTGAGTGGACATCAGAAACCAAAATCCACAACCAGAACAGAGAGACTGGGAAAAGAGGCTGGAAGCATCCTCTACATCAGCTTATATAGTAGAAGAGACCACGCCCCAGTGGGCAGGTAACTACTACCTGTAAGACTTCCTACAGCAGGGCTCCTGTTCCTGAGATTCCTGGGTAAATTTGACTTTCAAATCCAGGATGCCTAAGGTAGAAGAGAATCCTGCAGGTTGTCCAGGTATTACAGTACAAGCACACTCACACACACACACACACACACACACACTCTCTCTCTCACACACACACACACTCACACACACACACACACACACACACTCACTTACTCACACACACACTCACACACACACTCACTTACTCACACACACACTCACACACACTCACTCACACACACACACACTCACACACTCACACACACACACACACACACACGACCTCCACCACCAGGAGCATCAACATAATTACAAATGAATAGAAAAAAAGTAACAAAAGTGATATTGTTACCTCTTATGAAGCTAAGAAAAATGATTAGTGATAATCCAAATTCTAGGGGGGGTTGAAGGGAAATAAACCTATTTACCTCTAAGAGTATCATGAAAGGAAATGTATGTATAAAGCGAGTGTGGTTATTAATGTTCTCCAGATTTGAGCGTTTATTGTATATCTGTTACAGCTATTGTACAGCTGTCTTCAGAGACATCTTTCTTAAAATATTGATGGGATATATGCCTATGACTGTAGATCTGTATCACACATGCCACCGTCTGAATAGTTCACGGGACATTGTAAGAAGCACCAAGGCACAGTGCAATTTTCCAGTTCCTCTCTGGTTTTCTTAAGAAACACATCATTCACGGTGGACACTATGCAGAATCCTGTGAGAATCAAGCATGGGGCTTAGTTAGCATATAATGCTCAGAAAATTTGCCTGTTGGGTGAGTTCTCTAGAATTTCAAGGGGCTTTTGATGAGAATTCAGACACATTTGCTGTGTGCTTCTTTATCAAAGCACAGAGCCACGTGTTTTGAGAATGAAACACACTCAATGATATTATTTTGGAATTTGAAATAACTACTCCCCTTAAATGAATAAAGCAATTAAAAAAATTTTCAATACATGCATTTTAATTTTTAATCATTTCATTGTTTACCAGTTTCAGTGATATACAATTGACAAAGTTTATATATTATTGTATGTGTAAGATTAGAGGATTAGATATGGATATAATGTGAATGACTAAGTTTGTTAATGGATGCGATATGAAAAGACAATGAAAACATGAGAACATGAATGCTTTGTTCTTTCTGGTGAAAAACACTAAAGAAATTTCTCACAGCTGGCGATGAACCTGGTGTCTGTCATTCATTCACCTCTTCTTTCCTGTGTTCTGAAGATTGGCACAGCATTTAGATCTCTTAAATATTCGATTTGAAACACGATTTTGTGTGCGAAATTTTGAGCTGAATTTCCGGAAAGTAGAAAAGGTTGAGATCCCTGTAGCTCCTGACATGGATCGGCCATAAACGTGGTGCTCCAACCCTTCGTTGTCTGCTGTCCATCAACGTTTTCCCATTATTTTCAAATTTGAGTAAAAAAAAAAGCCAATTCATCTAAAATATTTGACAAATATCTAGCTGCTTCATTTTCTCTTCTTTTATAGACAAATATTGAAGTGTAAATGTCTTAATGGTGTTTCAAATAATTCTTTTGTTTTTATTTCACAGCTAGAGGTGCCTTAAAATGTCAATGTTATGGTAGGCATCTCTGGGTATGGAATTCCCTACTTAATTCAATTAAGAAGCTCATCTGACGACAGTAATCCACCTTGTTTAGCTATATATTTTTACCTCTTGTAAGATTTTTGCCTTGAACAAAGCCAGTCGGGAGCCCTGTTTGAATATATGGAGACGCAGATTTTTTAGAACAGACTTTCTCTTTCTTCTGATACAAAATGTTTCTTACGAGCTACAGTGAAGTCACGACATAATTAATGTTCTTTAAAACAATCTTTCTTCCCCACTTCAAACAATTTCCCAATCAAAGGTTATGAATTTCATCCTTTCTGATTCTCGGCAGGCTTTGCCTTCTGTATGCTGCGAATCGCTGTCACCCTAAGCACTGTCTAATATTCTGCCAACTGTTCTAATACAAAAGCAGCATTTTGAATTGCAGAGAGCATTAGTAAAACTGACATTAAGCACAGTTTGTCTTCATTAGATGACTGTACTTTTTCCCAGCATGGGCAATTTCTGATACATGAATAAAATGAATTCAGCCTCACTGGCTGGATTCTACCTCCAGTGGTTAAGTCTCACACTCTTCACTATCCCCACACCTTCCATTACAGAATATCAGGATCAGTGTGAGACCATGCATACGGTTATGATTTTATTCCTCGAAGCAGAAAGTACACAGTTGCTTCAGGATTATGAAGAAGAGAAGCTTCCAGATGTATGCTGGATTTTAATTTATATTGAAGAGACTTGTGCAATCAGAGTTTAATTTTTTTTTCAAATAATTATTTATTATCTATTTGCTTAATGTGTGCTGGTGTTCTTGCCTGTATAGGCTCTGTGTGAGGGTGTCGGACGCCCTGGACCTGGAGTTACAAACAGTTGTGAGCTGCCATGTGGGTTCGAGGAATTGAAACTAAGTCCTAGGGCAGGCAGTGATCTGAACTGCTGAGCCATCTCTCCAGCACCCAGAGGTCAGTTTTTAAGGAAAGATTATTAAATTCACATTTCCCCACATTCTTTTCTGTTTGCAAGCTTGTAATGAATTTTAGTTGTTTTACCCTATCTCTCATTATCACCAGGAGTTTCTCTTTCTTCTCAGGCAGTCCTCCATCTATTTTCTTATCTCATTTTGCCTATAGTCCTATGAGTCATGTGCTCTCCAACTAATAAGAATTATTTTATACATCATGCTTCGTGACATTTTACATATAACTACATGATAGGCAGAGAAACTTAGCTTCTCTCTTCTTTTAAATACACAAAATTTTCCCCAGTGAAATGAAATAATAAGTCATGGCTTGTGCTTTATTTGTACAATAATGGGATCTCAAGCAGGCTTCCTTGGTCACTGGACTATTTCATCAACACAAGAGAAACGAATGAAATGCGGAGCTTCAGCTTTCTAATCTATGTCAAGGGAAGTGGGGGGGACAAACGCTTCTAACCGATCTTCAAAGGTCTCTCAGGTAGAGATGCTGTAATCATTTCGGCTCTGCTGGCAGGAGACTGCACAAATATGACACTAAAGTTGGCAGCATGTTTTAATCATGAAAGAAATAAACATCCCAGGAGATATGATTCATCAAATGAAAACCTCACTGCCCGTCGCAGGGTTGCTTCCCTATGAGTTAATGGGCATCAAGGCCCCTGAGGCACAAAAACCCTACAGGATGTCACCATTGCCGATGATTGACTACCGCAGCTAGATGGTAAGACCCTATTGTCCAAGACACCATGCTTTGGTTGCATGACATCAAGAAATCAGTCCCTGACTAACCAAAAGACTCTCCCAGATTGTTTTCATTCATAGTTCTGGAAGGGGTTGTACGGGCTGCTGGGAGAGAAAGAAAGACATCAACGATCATTGACAGCATCAGATTTTGTGTGCTGCAATACTTACATTACTTATCTGGGGAGTAAGAAGCCCCTCCTGAGAAGGAGTGGCAAGATTTTCAGGGATCACTCACCTCTCTCAGGATTGGCTGTTAGACATCTTCCAAAGGAGGGATTTAATAGAAACATGGCCCAAAGCAGTGGCTTCAGAAATTATAGACTTGGCGGGAGAACCTATTGTTTCTTCAAATAATCATGGAATGAAATGTCTTCTAAATATTTTTGATTATACCCATAGATGTCAGCTGCTCTTCTCCTTTGTCAGAGAAGCTGGTTATTGCAGAGAGTAGCTCTTACCACCTGCTCACAGTGCTAGGAATCAGGGACCGAATTCTCAGCCATGAAGAAAACACCCATGAGCTCCCTGCCAGCTTCGAGAAACAAAAGAAGAGCTTGAAAATTGGAAGGGTGCTGTGAAACACGGGATTTCCACGTGACATGGCTGTTGCACACATGACCTCACAGCAGATGTGGTTACTTACACAAATCCTGCATCAAACCAGTAATAAATTCCAGTGTGAAGGAGGGAGAGTTTCCTGGGACTCCACCCTGAGCAGAAGAGCTATTGGTGGTTAATGCTTTCTTGGAGAGAGACATTCACTTTTTGGCCAAGGTGGGGATGGCCATGGTTGGACCATGCCTCATTGGATGACACCACATCCATGAACCTGTGGTAGTATTGAATTTGTACTTAATAATTTCTTGGCAAAAGATGAGAATATACATTTGAGGAGGAAGAAATGTTGGGGGAGTCTGCAGAGACTTGAAAGGAGAGAACCAGGGGTAGATATGGTCAAGATACATTGTACAGATGAATGAAATTTCAAATATTGAAAAAATTAAAAACTAAAAAAGCCTAATTAACCCACAAATGATACTTCCGTTCTTTCTTTCTCTTTCTTTCTTTCTTTCTTTCTTTCTTTCTTTCTTTCTTTCTTTCTTTCTTTTCTTCCTTCCTTCTTTCTTTCTTTCTTTCTTTCTTTCTTTCTTTCTTTCTTTCTTTCTTTCTTTCTTCTTTCTTTCCATCCTGGTTGCTCTTTCCCTTCTCTCCTCTCCTCCCAATCTCTTTCCTCAACCCCTTCTGTTTCCACCCCCAATCTGCAGCTCCTTCCTCCTTCTGTTCAAGAAAGGGCAGGTTGCCCATGATATCACAAACTCATGGCACATCAAGTTGCAGTAAGACTAAGCACTTTCCTAAGTCTTAAGACTGGACAAGGTGACCCAGTATGAGGAAGAGGGTGCCAAAAGTAAGTAAGAGTCTGGGAAGGTCCCCGTTCCTACTGTTAGGAGTCCCACAGTAGAACTAATCCACACAGCTGTAACTTACATGCCAAGTGCCTAGGTTGATACCATGCAGGTGCCCTGGTTGTTGACTGAGTCTCTGTGAACTGCTATGAGCCGAGGTAAGTTGATTCTGTGGATTTTCTTGTGGTATCCCTGACCCCTGTGGTTCCTATCATCTTTATCCCCTCTCTTCTGCAGGATTCCCCAACCTCTGCTAATATTAGGCTATGGGTTTGTATCTCTTTCTGTTAGGTGCTTGATGAAGCCTCTCTGATGGCAAATCGCCGAGGTACCCATCTACCTCCAGATACATTTGGTTCTATCCCAGGTCTCTGGTCATTCAGTCAAAGGGTGCTAGAGTTCCAGGCAGTATCAGTGGTGAGTTTACTCCCCTGGCATGAGTTTTAGGCTAGATCAGTTATTGGTTTGTCGCTACCACCATCTTTGTGCTACCCTTACATGAGCATATCCCATAGGCAGGGCAGACTGTAGGTCAAGCGTTATGTGGCTGTGTTGGTAACCCAATTGCTCCATTCAAAGTCTTGCCTGGCCACAGGACATGGCCAGTTTATGCTTCCTTTATGTCCCCTAACTTATTTTCTCATGTTGCATCTCCCACCCACTTATGTCCCCTAACCTGATTTCTCATGTTGTATTTCTCACCCACATGCAGATTATTCACCAAAATCTCTTTGATTTTCCCCTCCCCTGGGAGATCCAGATGTCCTCCCTTGAATCCTCCTTGTTAACTAGACTCTTTGTTTGGGTTAGGGGATGGTAGCATGGCTACTCTTTACTTTGCAGTTAACATCCAATTATAACTGAGTGCATACCCTGTTTATCTCTCTGGGTCTGGTTTACCTCCCTTGCAATGATTTTTTTTTTCTAATTCCATCCATTTTCCTTCAAATTTCATGATGTCATTGTTTTTTACAGCTCAATAATACTCTGTTGTGTAAATGTATCACATTTTCTTTATCCATTCCTCATTTGAAGTATGTCTAGGTTGTTTCCAGGTTCTGGCTATTAGGAATAGTGCTGCTATGAAGATAGTTGAGCAAGTGTCCATGGGTATGACTGAGCATCCTTTGGGTAGATACACAAGAATAATGTAGCTGGGTCTTGTGGGCAATCGATTGTCAGTTTTCTGAGAAGCCACACACTGACTTCCAAAGTACAAGTTTGCACTCTCACCGGCAATAGAGGTGTGTTTCCGTTGTTGCACATCCTCTCCAGGATGAGCTGACTTATGTGTCTGTGACCTTAGATGTTCTGACAGGCATAAGATGGGATTTCAGAGTTTTCTTGATTTGCATTTCCCTGATGGCTATGATTTTGGAATATTTCCTTATGTGTTATTTTCCATCATCTAATATTCTTCTGTAGAGAATTATGTTTAGATATATACTCTATTTTTATTTGGATTATTTGATTTATTGTATAATTTCTTGAGTTCTTTATATATTTTGGAAATCAGCCTTTTATCAGATATGGGGTTGTTGAAGATCTTTTCCCATTATATAGGCTGCCATTTTGTGCTAGTTAGTGTCCTTTGCCTTACAGAAGCCTTTCAGTTTCATAAGGTCCATTTATTGAGTATTGATCTTATTCTTCTCTATTGATTTTCTGTTCAGGAAGTGGTCTCCTATGCCAGTGTGTTCAAGGCTACTTCCCACTTTCTCTTTTATCAGGCTCAGAGTATCTGGATTTATGTTGAGGTCTTTAATTCACTTGGACTTGAGATTTTGCATAAACCTCATGGTGATAGATATGATCAATTTGCATTATTCTACATGCCAACACCCTGTTATACCAACACCATTTGTTCAAGATCCTTTCTTTATTCCATTGTATAATTTTGGCTTCTTTGTCAAAAATCAGGTTTCCGTGGGTGTGTGGATTTACTTCTAGGTCTTTGGTTTGATTCTATGGCTCAACCTGCCTGTTTTTATACCAATACCAAGCAGTTTTTCTTACTATGGCTCTTTAGTAGAACTTGGAATCAGGGATGGTCATGCCCCTGTAAGTCCTTTCATTGTGCAGGATTATTTCAGCTATCCTGAATTTTCTGTTTAGTTGTACGAAGTTGAAAAGGTTTTTAATTTAAGAGAAAACATTGACAAATTAATTGCCTATAAATATTTTTTGTAAAAGTTAGCTGCAATGTTGTTCTTCTATTCCAAGACATTTTGTAGCTGACTCAAAGTTAATGCCTGGTCCTTCAAATGAAAGTGTATTAAATGCACAGTTAAAACAGTATCTTTTCATCAATTTTACTCCCTGAATTCTCAAAGGAACAATTTTCTTAAGCAATTGCTTCCCGTGACTGGTTAGAGATGTGGTAGAACGCATTGTTAGCCTTTTCGTAGTTTTCCCCACACAATGACAAGAGTAACTGACTCTGTTTGTGTGAGATGATATATTTCCCATCTTTTATTTTATTATCACCACTTTCTGATGGTTTATTCTGTAAAGAATGCCAAGTGCAGCTGTCTGGAATGTGAATTACAACACAGAGACTTCATTTTGAGTAAAAATATATCTAATAAAGCCAGAGGAGATTTCATGAGCTATCCATTTGTGCTATGATACCCAGGCAGATGCATTATTTATAATCCAAGATGGTTATTTGATATTTTTTTCAGACAGTCTCTTATTATACAACAAAACCAGTATATACGGCTTACTTTCACAGTGTTACAAAAATGCCAGGATTAATTCATTACGACTTTTCTCTCGTTCTGTCAAAATCTTTTATATTAACTTATTATCCTTTTCATGGTTTCTAGAAAAAGGAAAGACCATATGAAATTATAATGGAAATAAAAGGCATTATTAATTTTCAGCTTAATTTAGAGACCCAGTAGAATTAACTGGTGTGGGAAGTCCTTCTGTCTATGTGTTGCTTTTATTGGCTAATAAATAAAGCTGTTTTGGCCAGTGGCTTAGCAGAATAGGGCAAGAAGGGACTTCCAAGTAGATAGAAAAGAAGAGAGTAGGTGAAGTAAAGAAGAAGTCATAGCCATTCCAAGAGACAGACATAGGAGACAGACACTGGACAGACACTTACCAGTAGGCTACGACCACGTCCAATACAAAGATTAATAGAAATGGATTAACTGAAGATATAAGAGCTAGCTAGCAGTATGATTAAGCTACAGTATTGCAAATAATGTAGTTTCTATGTCATTATTTCGGGTCTGGGCGATCGGGACTAATGAGCAGTCTCTGTCAATGGATTGCCACCTAATGTGTGCCAGTTAAATCCACATAAAACCTGAGAGAGATACCCAAATATTGTTTATAAATGTTTGCTTGCTTTTAAGAAGGGATATACTATAGAGACGAATATTTTGCATTAATATGAATCTTGGCTTTATTGATACAAATTTAAGGTCAATTTTGTTATATGTCTATTTCTGTTCTTGATTAAAGTATTGTGTTTGTGCAGCTCACTTAAAAATGCAATGTATAATTAAGAAATACAGATTAATAGACGTTCATCTATAATAATTACGCTTGTAGTAATGTTAGTTAGGTTTTCTAGTTGTAAAAGAGTACATCTTTCACATATTTCAGATGGATAGATATTCTTCACGTCTTTCAAAGACTAAAGAATATGGCATTTGAAATATTTTAAGAACTTAGACTTTTCATGACAATAAGACACATCTGCTCCTGGCAACACCAATGACTTCAAGAGGAAAATGGGCATTGAGGAGCTCCTTGTGGAGTTTGTTAGTTATATGGGCAAAAAACTGTTCTTGCCTGCACTACTTGATGTTATGCTGTATGAACTGGACATACAGGAACCACAGAAAAATGACTGTTTTATTTGCCCAAAGATGAGATGATCTTTCGGGGCTCCTGCTTCAGGAAAGAGTCTGCCAGACATTCTGCAGGACACAGAAGAAGGTGACTGACAAACTGCCAATATAGGTGAAACTGTCTTTAAAATTTCCTTCTTCATGGAAAAGTCTACTGGATATTATGGGCCAGTTGGCTGAAGATTGGCTGCTCAAAAATTACAAAAGAACAATGAGATGTCCAGGCAATGAGATGTCCCTGTCAATTCTAGAGTTGCTTATAATGCACTTCCTGTTAACACAGGTAATATTATATCCTTCTGGAGTCATTAACGAAGCTGAAGAATAAAACATTAAAATTATAGTTTCGCTTAGTTATAAGAAAGAGGAAGTAGATATAAATATTACAATTATAATTCTTACTTAATACTGTTTTTATATATAATTTTACTATATTAAAGTTAAAACCTTTTTTATTTGAAAAGAAAAAGGGAAATGGTGTGGGAAGTCCTTCTGTCTATGTGTTGCTTTCATTGGTTAATAAATAAAGCTGTTTTGGCCAGTGGCTTAGCAGAATAGGGCAAGAAGGGACTTCCAAGCCCATATAGTAGGACAGAATAGGCAGAGTAAAGGAGAAGTCATGAAGCTGAAGCTACCATAGGAGACAGACAGGCAGACACCAGACAGAACTTTACCAGTAGGCCACAACGACGTGGTCATACACAGGTCAATATAAATGGGTTATGTTAAGATATAAGAGCTAGCTAGCAATGTGCTTAAGCTATTGGCCAAACAGTATTGCAAATAATATATTTTCTGTGTGATTATTTTGGGTCTGGGCAACTGGGAACACATGAGCAGTCTCTGTCAACAGTTAGCCATCGTGAACTCCAAAGCGATCACTAATTGGCACTTGATAAAGTCAATCATTTCCATCTTTAGCTGTATGTTTGCGGTTAATGTCTATACAGAATAATTATTACTCATGGAAACATGGAACGTAGCCATGTGCTGCTTAGTAAAGTGTTTAGTTGTCAAGCACGCGCTTAGGCTGCGTCTTCGTAAGTGATTTCTATGGAAGCACACACTATCACCTGGAGATTCTATTTCTCTAAGTCCATCACCTCTGTGCAGCCTGTCATTATGGCAACATCACTGTGTCACACATGACGTCTGTGTGCAGTCTTTATATAATCTACTATATGTTCATTTTCTGTAAGTCTGATTTCTAATATCAAGATCAACCTTTCCTCATTAGCACTATTTTCTATGAGGGTGGAGCCTCTTTTTGTCCAGTGTTGGTGTCCAGTGCTTGATAAATAGCTGACTCTTAGAAATGCTTATAGGATTTAGGATTTTCCTCTCCTCACAATCTCATGGTGTAGCTCTAGCTAAATACTGCATCATTTACTATCAGGCTATTTTTTTATTGTTTTTGTTTTTCACGACAAGGTTTCTTACTCTGTAGACTATGCTGACCCCAAACTCACAGAAATCTGGCTGTTTCTGCCTCCTTTCTGAGTTCTGAGATTAAAGGTGTGTCTTACCACCACCCAGACAAGCTGTTCTAATGGCTTTTCCATTGGTGGAGGCTGTATCAATGCATGAAATTTGAGATAATTCCCAAGATAGATGGCCTTCTTTGTTTCAGGGTTTTTATATATATATATATATAAAAGTTAAGTCTAGTTCCTTAAAATTAGCAAATTCCTCCTTCAACTTTCCTTCACTTTTTCTATTTTTCTCATTATTCTAAACAGTTTGATGCCTTGAATACCAAGCAGTTTGACTGCTTGATCCCTTCCTGAAACTGTGTGGGCATCACTAGCTGATAGCATAGCATTTTACCACCCCACTTGGTAAAGCCCTTGGCAACTGGGGTCCACTTCTTATTGATTCTCCCCAGGCTCTGGCAAGCACTCACAGTATGTGAGCAGATGGGACTCCGTTCCCGATATGCCACGCAAACATCTTCACAGAGTAGAGCCTCTTAGAGGCTTCACATTTAAGATGCTCAGCCAATATCTCAGGTTTGTAACTAGCAAATTCTTACACTTAACCCATATTTCTTATCTATGCACTGTCATGTGACTCATGGCTTGTTACCTCATTTCTGCATGGTCTTCTTCACCAGGCTGGTGTTTCTCCTGACTCCACCCTTCTCAACCCCAGTATCCTCAGTTTGATTACCTCACCGAAATTCATCCTACCTTACTATAGGACAATTACCTTTTTCTTAATCAATGAGAATAATATATATCGTATTCACAGTGTACAGAAGGACTATTATATAGATCTTTCTCCCCTTTTGTCTAATTAAAAAGAAAGGTTTTAACCTTAACATAGTAAAACTATATATAGCAAAACAGTTATTAAGTAAGAATTACAGTTAAAAATTCTAGTAACTTTGTATTATCTTCATTGATAAATCTAAAGTTATATATCTAATTTTTATTATAACTAAGAAAAACTATAATTATAACTATCTAGCCTTCAACTCCATCAATGACTCCAGAGGGTGAAATGTTAACCCAGTGACAGGGACATTAGTC
>JAQHUG010000129.1:3725379-3741609 GCA_028555095.1 Dicrostonyx torquatus
AGTTCGAGACCAGCCTGGTCTACAAGAGCTAGTTCCAGGACAGGCTCCAAAGCTACAGAGAAACCCTGTCTCGAAAAACCAAAAAAAAAATGCTTGACTGATAGTTTAGACTTGTTACTGATTAACTCTTATACTTAAATTAACCTATATTGTTTCCTTATGCTTTGCCACAGGTTCAAGGCTTGTTACCTCATTTTCTATATGTCCTACTTTCTTAGCAACGGGCCAACATCTCTTCTGACTCTGCTCTTCCCTATCTCGATATCCTGTTTGATTGTTCTGCCTAACTTTATCCTGTTTTTCTGTAGGCCAATTTTTATTAACCAATGAGATTAATACATATTTACAATGTACAGAAGGATTATTCTACAGCAAACATCAATTTATTACCTTCCTACATCTGCTATTTTTTTTTTAGACCTCCAAATCTGGACTCTGGGGCTATGAGCTCAGGATTGCTTTTCAGATACTCTGATAGCTGTTGGAGTGGCTAGACTCATAGAGCGAGGTTGCTCTCCAAAGACTCCAGAATAGGAATACCACTTAATAGTTAAAGTGATAAAGTGGTAACTCTGTGAAACAAATCCCTCCATCTTTCTCATAGTGTTTTGATGCTAATTATTGTGGGTTTTGGTTTTAGTTGGTTTGATCAGCAATTTTGTTGGGTAATCCTTCAACGTCTACATTCTGTG
Organism: Dicrostonyx torquatus; assembly: GCA_028555095.1. NCBI lineage: Eukaryota > Metazoa > Chordata > Mammalia > Rodentia > Cricetidae > Dicrostonyx > Dicrostonyx torquatus. The sequence goes on from JAQHUG010000129.1 coordinate 3,726,072, forward strand.
TCATGCCCAGTCACAAAATCCTCTGCTTGGTTGGTCAAGTGCTCAGGAAAGTAGTGGGCAAATTTATTTTAAATATTTCGAGCCACAGTGTCTCACAATCTACTGAATACTTATTACATACATGCATCTCAGAGATCCATCTTCAAGATAGATGATGAGGAGTCAGTAGCTAGAACAGATCAAGGATAGCTTTGGTGCAGTGGTGAATTTTCTCCATATCCATGTAAACTGTTCCCATAGTGGCTGAGAGTACAGCTGGAGTGGGTCCTAATTGGGAATGCCTTGATTAGCCTCCAGAGTGCTAATGAATGCAAATTTCAACACTTTCAAAATTATATCCTACTGTGTGAATCTGTTTTATGCAATCAACAACAAAATGGAATACTGATTTACTAAGACAAAACTCAGTGTTATTATTTCATTGTTAATTTAATCAAATTTTATTTTCTGTCTTTCTGTAAACTAGAATCTCACATTCTTCTATTTATACAATATACTGAAATTCATTTTGAATGATAACTTTAGGCTATTAAGGCACAAATGAATCAGAAATTATAAAAGATTTCTTTGTTTAAAAAAAATTAAGTGAAAAAAAAATCAAATGTTCAGGAATCTCAATTATTTGAATATCTGTTGTGTTGTATGACATTAGCCAAAGACTCAGCCCTACTCCATTAAGTTCATAGGCATGAAAAACACAGTATAAAAACTGAAGGTCTTCAACCACTTTAGTAACAAAGGGAGATTTAGTGTCAGTAGCTACCTGTCCTTAAGCACTGGATGAAATAGCTAGAAGTTAGTTAACATTGTCTGACTGACTCTGTTCAATGGGAAAAGAATAATTTCCCATCTGAACCTAACCTGTACTTTATGAACAGCACATTAATTTCAGAATGTGGAAAATAAATCAGAATCTTGAGCTCGGTAGAGTGCTTTGTGTTGGAACTACGTCACGCAGAGAAATGTCAGTAATAGTCTTGTGAAAAACAGCCTGGTGCAAAGATTCTTTAGGCTGCATCAGAGCACACGTCTGCTACCTCCACAGTCACTTGGGTTTTCTTATAAAACGTATTTAGGTGTCCAGTCCTAAACTAGTTTGCATAAATGGAAGCATAGAAACTAAAGCTGACCAGGTAACACATTGCCTAGTGCAATAGTAATATATTTTCTTTACTTCTTGGCTGTGCCATTTCTTTGTGCGTTCATGAGTGCTATGCATATGTGGCATGTGTGTTTGTGTGTGTGTGTGTGTGTGTGTGAGTGTATTCATATGAGTGCTTTCTGTGTGTGTGTTTATATGTATCCAAAAGAGTGTTTTGCCTGTCATACTATGTCCATCAAAGATAAGCCAGGATTTTTCCTTCAAAATCTACCAAAGGATTGAAGCTGAATATTAAAAAAGCAATAAGAATGTGGGCAACCTCCCACATAAACACATATGTATGTGCACATAGGAAGTCCTTTAGAACAATTCATTCTATCATACTGGGATGCTCTTACATAGGTGAATGTGTTTGTATTTTCATTTGGAATTATAATGCAAACTCCTTGTAGGGGAATGTTACATTAGTATACATGATTTCTGATGGTCCCAAATTCTACATCTTGAGTACTCACATGTTATAGTCCTGATGCTGTGAGTTACTCTTGAATAGCAAGGATCTGCATTAAGTCCAGTTGTCCCACATCTCCACAGCACTCTTGTGCTCATTCTCTTTGTCCATCTGTTGTGGTCACTCCATCAAGCACACTGAAAAACACTGGGTTCTATGTTCATTAGGTGTCTGGGGAAGACTCTTTGTTTGGTACTAAATCAATCACAGAGCCACTAACTGCATCTGAAACCATATGTTTCTCTGTCTGGTCCAGTAAAGGAAGTTCTCACCATGCAGCAGTTGCACAATTGTTTACGGAAATGAGATTGAGGAACTAGGCTATTTAGAAGGAGGACTCCTTTCTTATTGTGTCTCAGGCAAAGGGAGCCCTCTCTTAGAGCAAACAGACCAAGATCCCCTCTGAAACACCATTTAACATCCCCTCATCTCTGACACAGCAGCATCCTTTGCCAATTAACCTCATATTTAGCACAGACCCTCAGTTGACGTCTTTCATTTTCTGAAGGTCATCGTGGTACATCTGAAAGCATCTCTGGTCGATGGCAGAGCTTTCTCTCCATTGAATAACTGAAATTTGCCACCAAATGTTCAAAAAGATGAGAAGAAGAGCTGCTGTGGTTTTGATTTACAGGAGCTTCTATTGCTTTTACACATTCATTTCATGTTCTGTGTCTTTGTGATGTCCGTGTGCATGTTGCCTGCTTATGTGTGTGCAGGCATAGATGGGAGCTAGAGGTCAAATTGAGTACGGTGCACTGTTATTTCCCATCTTGTTGTGGTGTGTGTATGTGAGTGTGTGGTGCTGTGTGGGTGAGTGTGTACTGTGTGTGTTGTAGGTATATGCGTTTGTGCATATGTGTGCGTGTGGTATGTGAATGAGTGTGTGGTGTTATGTGTTTTGTGTGGTGTGTGGTGTGTATGTGGGCACATGTGGTGTTTGTGTGGGTGTGTTTGTGTATGTAAATGGATACCCCATGTATGTCTGCCCCCAAAGAGGCTGGAGGGAGTCACGCTATTGGTGTTCAAGTCAGGGATTGCTGTGGTGGAAAGACATAAAGATCGCTGCTCTGATACTCACACTTCTGCTGTAACCATGCAAGGAAGAGGAAATAACCACTGCTTAAGTATTTCAAGAGTATGTGGGAAAACTCATTGTGGATAACTTTTGACAAGAAAATGGTACAAGAAAGGACACCATAAAGTAATAATTCATATCAGTACAAGACTTTACACATTGGCTGGCTCATTTTTCCAGAACGGAACAAATCCCATCTAGGCACAGCATAGCTGTTATTCTCTTTAGATAGGAAGGAGGAAAAAAGGACTAGCAGAAGTTCCCAATCTATAAGATAAAATGTTATAGGAGCTTCCAGAAATAACTCAGGCACAAGTAGTGTAATGACACCTCCAATGTTTTCCTCATCAGTGCAGGGCTGAAGCATCAACCGTTACAACAGGGCAAAGGAGGGAGCCATGGACACAGCCTGGCTCTATGACACATCCTCTAGCCTAGACCAGGATCTGGGTGGAAAACAATGAGAGAGGAAAAATGTGACAGGCAGACTAGAACTTGAGAATTGTGCAAACACGGCTTTGCCCCTGCTCCTCCCCTGAGACTCTATAGGAAGGCAACCCTCTTAGGTTAAGTGTGGGATTCAGTGGCTTTTGTCTGAGGTATAGATCAGCAGTAAATGCTGGATATAGCACAAAAAGGGATCTTAAATGTTGAAAATGTACTTCTATGTTTCTAAAGTGGTGGCCAAGGAAAGAGAAATACCGTACATCTATCAGGAAGTGAGACAGAGCTTATGGGCAAGACTGAGTATCATAGAGTCAGAGGATGGGGCAAGATCAGTGCAGCCTCAGAGACCGACTGGGCACAGTTAGCTTTGCAGTCTCAGGTTCCCTGAGACACAGCCACCCTTTGGGAGTCATAGGAGCTTTCAAGGCAGTATAAAATAAGAGATGCTTCAGGTCATTGAATATTACCCCCCCCAGTAAAATAGAAGACAAATCTAGGTCATCAGGAAATCAGTAATCAGCTCTTCTCACTGACGCCCTCAGATCACATGAGGCAAATGGGCAGAGAAACATTTTTATCAGCATAAGCAAACATCAGTGATATCCTTTCACGATGATTGTAAACCTTGCTGAATCTTTACACTATAACCATATTTAATGCATGTGTCCCATGTTACTGAGCTGACTAAACATTGAAGGGAAGCAACTGTTGAGCCTCTGGAGTGAAGTTTCTTTGGCTGATGGCATCCAGGTTGAGAGGTTGAGCCATTATCTTCGAGTTAGCGAAACCTAAGATCAGATGTGTAAAGCAGAACTCGAAACAAAGAACTCACAGGACTCAGTAATGTTACCTTTTCCCACGTCTCAGCATCTGAGCAAAAAGCAGTAGGTTAACGTATATGATGAAGTTTCTAATTCTGATGTCACAATGCCTTGAGAAATTGGAGGGATTGCATGTTGAAAGAAAGGAAATCAAGAGACGTTGGTATGAGGCCCATGATATTTGACTTCCACTCCACCGTTGTTGAAGACAAAATGTAGGTGTTGTCTGCAGAAGGAAGTTGTGGAGGGATGTTCTTCATAGAGTCACAACAGTTATCATATACAGATCAACAAAAGTAGCCCGATTGATCGATCTAGGGAGACAGATGAATGGTAGTAAATCGGAAAACTGATTGATGTCTTTGGAAGTGAATTCTCTCCTCCCAGAACCTGAGGGATGATTTCAGAGGCAGGGCTATTGTCTAGTCTTTTCTCAGTACTTTTTGTTTACTTTTTAAAACGTTTGTGGCAGAGAGATGAAATTGGATATTTAATCTAGATGTTCAACCAATCCTATTTGCAGAGACAATCTATGTCAACATTTTTTGTTAAATTAAAAAAAAACTTAGACAACAATGGGGACACTAATATATGTATATATATATATATATATATATATATATATATATACATTCTAGTCTACATGGGAAGTATAAAAAGACAAGATCTCCTGAGTAAATTGGGAGCATGGGGACCTTAGGGGAGAGGAAGGGAGGGGAGCAGAGAAAAATATAGAGCTCAATAAAAATCAATCAAAACAAAACAAAATGCTGTTGTAGATAGGGGGCGGTGTGGGTTGTGTTCCCAACACCCAGTTCCCAGCCCCCAGCCACTGGCCTGCTCAGCCGCTGGTTGCTTGCCCGAAATAACCACATGAGACCATATTCATTTAAATACTGCCTTGCCCATTATCTCTAGCCTCTTCCCGGCTAGCCCTCACCTCATAAACTAACCCATTATAAAAGTCTGTAAGTCACCACGTGGTGACTTACTGGAAAGGTCTAACCTGCATCCATCTGTGACGGCAGCTAGTGGCGTCTGGCTCACTTCCTTCTCTCTTCCCAGAACTTCCTTTCTGTCTACTCGGCCCACCTAAGGGCTGACCTATCTTACAAGTCAGGAGGAGTCTTTATTTAACCAATCAAAGCACAGAAATACAGTAGACCCTCCTACTCCAAAATGCTTAGTGGAGAGTGCCAGAATGTGCTTTTAAGTCCTGCAGCTGGGAAGAACAAACAGCAAATCTCTGTGAGTTCAAGGCCAGCTTGATCTACATAGAGAGTTCCAGGACAGCCAGAGCTACATAGTAGAACCCTGCCTAAAAAATGCATAGAGAAAACAAACTTATAAGACTCATTATCAAATATAGATATTCAAGCATTCCTATATATAATTGTCCAATACACTTGATCCCAGAAATAAAAACATACACATTCTTGAATAACTTTGGAAACGGTGTAAAAAGAGAACCAGACTCCTTTGCCAAGCCAGACACAGACTTTTAGCTGCATTTATTCTCAGAAGATGACAGGAATTAAGGTATGGTATCAGGTTTAATTTAAAATCCACCTAGAGTAATGAGTTCAATAACCACAGCCTGTAAAACTGTAGATAGCATTCTTATACTGCTGTTTGCCAAAGACATTGCAACAGCAATGTTTGCAAGGATTTAATCTGAACACTAATAATGAGATTCACATTTGTAAATATGAGAAAAAAATCCAAAACATGGACAAGGGTAGAATTTAACCCCTTTTCTTATGCCTCAGATTCTAGTCTGTTACAATTTGTATATTATACCAGCCAGTGGGTGGGGTCACGGGACAGCGATCACATCTTCCTGTTCTCCCTTGGTGTGTAACGAGAATATTTACTAAAATCGGTGAGTCTGTCATCTTGAGAAATGTAAGGAGCAATGCTCTGACGCTAACACCACAATGGGAAGAGTAGACCATGAAGTAAGGACAGATGATCAGGACAGTGTCAGGGTCCTAGTTGGAAATGAATGTCATTATTAAAACATTTAGTGCAAAATGATTGGACCCTGAAAATAAGAAGAGTAAAATATCAAGAACGAATGTCAAAATATGTCTAAACATGTCCCCAAAATCATAAACAAAAATATATTAAAAATGAAGTTCAACAAAATTCAATCAACAAATAACAAAGAGAAAGATGAGCTTTTAAAAATTGTGATAATCAAAGGCAAAGAGAAATTTTAAGAAATACAATACATTTTGACTATAATTAATGTAATAAACTTAACAGTCTTAAGGAAGATAAATACATACAAGCCCTATGGTGTTTACAGAAGATTCTCTGTACAGACATGAGATACATACTAGAATAGTACTTTGAAATACATAAGGCATGCATTCAAATCTACAAACCCATACTAGAGCTATGCATATTATACCAAACCCAGAAGTACTTAAACATTGTCTTAATATCCATATTCAGGAGAATGAGTCAATAGAAATGCCACAAGTTCAAGGCTAGCCACAGCTTCACAAATCTAGGAGATGATGCGCCCTGACTGGGAAAACGCAGAAGGACATCATATGTGCATATACCGTCAGAAACAAAAGTACAGAGAAAATGCTCAAAAGACTCAGGAGAATTGGCATTTGGCCTCTAAAAGAATCAAAAGTGTGCAAGTGCCAATGAGCTGCTTCCCAGAAATCGTCCAAGCAAAACTAGTCTGAAAGAAAATAGCATAGCAGCAGATGCTAATTCTGTGTTAAGAATGATCATCCAGAGTAAAGGGAAAATAAAGATTTCCCCCCAGAAAGCTCAAAGTGAGGAACTGGATGACGGCAGATCCAGCTGACAACAAAGGTTTTTAGATGGAAAAGGGTGAGAGAGATAAGAGAGTCAAGGGAAGACGTGAGAAAAGGAAGAGATGAAAGTAGGGGGATGCATCCATCTTTAGAGTCCATCTACTTAAGCCAGCCCTATGTTAGCAAATACTTTAATGCACTTGGTGATTTCGGCACCCGAGTCAGTGAGACGCACAAAGCTCACCAGCAGCTGGTGGGAGGGAGGACAAAAGCTTCATCTGCAGTGGAATGGAGCCGTTCACTCTGGACTTAATTGGCTTAAAACATGTCATTTCTAGGGTAAGAGCTATAAAATGAGTATAATTGATGCATTAGGAGAGAGAATGAAGTCAGGGGAAAAAATTCAATAAGTTCAGGGAAAGCAGAAGAAAAAAGGAAAATATATGTATAAATATATCAAATTGCCACTTAAAATGTGAGTACTCTAAGTCAATCAATCACGGTGCAGGGTTTTCAGAAAGCACGGAAGATAAAAGCACAAGTGTTTTAAGGATCATGCAGAAGTAGATTGACAGCATCCAGAGATGGATCAGAGGGACATCAGCTGGAATGAGACAACACAGGAATTTCTTGCACGCAACCGCACAGATCAATAAGTATTATTATTATTATTATTATTATTATTATTTTGGTTTTTTAAGACAGGGTTTTTCTGTAGCTTTTGGAGCCTGTCCTGGAACTAGCTTTTGTAGACCAAGCTGGACTCGAACTCACAAAGATCTGCCTGCCTCTGCCTCCTGAGTGCTGGGATTAAAGGCGTGTGTCACCACCGCCCGGTGAGTTTTTTCTTTTTTCTTTTTTCTTTTTTTAAATCAATTGATGGATCCATCTCTTCCTTTTTCTAATGGTAGGGTTTCCTGGTGAACTCTGACTACTCTTGATTCCTGGTGGAACCATGACTTTTTTTTTAAGACTCATTTATTTATTATGTATATAACATTCTGCCTCCATGTATGCCCACATTCCAGAAGAGGGCACCAGATCTCATTACAGACAGTTGTGAGCCACCATGTGGTTTGCTAGGAATCGAACTCAGGACCTCTGGAAGGGCAGCCACAGGTCTTAACCACTGAGCCATCTCACCAACCCAATAAGTATTATTTTTAAAAAAATTATTTCTTTTATTTGTGAGCTTATAATATAATTGCATCATTTTCCCCTTCCCTTTTCTCCATCCAAACCCTCCTATCTACCCCTTCTCACTCTCTTTCATACATGTAAATATATGTGCATATATATTCCTAAATACAACCTACACAGTCTATATAAGGTTACTCATATGTAGATTCTTAGGGTTGACCATTTGGTATTATAAAAGCAATTGGTATGCTCTTTCCTGGGGAGGGCCACTTCCCCAGTTTGCAGGAAGTTGCTAGTAATTTTTTGTGTAGGGTTGAGGCCTCAGGTTCTCACTGTACACTTTCTGTTACTATTTCTATTTCCTCATTGATTATGAGCCTGACTACTTGGTTGAATTACGGTTGTTTGGCTGAATCTATAAATTTATCCATTTCCTTTAGGTGCTCCAGCTTGATTAAGTACAGGTTTCAAAGCATCCCCTTCTTATGTTTCGCGTGGTTTAACTTTTATTTTCATGCAGTTTCAGGAAGATTTTTAATTCCTTCTTTATTTCTTCTTTGACACAGTCATAATTCAGTAATGAGTATTTAATATCCATGAGTTTGTATACTTGCTAGATATTTGTTTTCTGTCTGTTTTAAGTCTTATTGCATGCAGTCAGATAGGATGCAAGGGTCTATTTCAATCATCATGAATTTGTAAAGGTTTATTCTGCGTCCCAGAATGTGGTCTGTTTTAGAAAATTCTCCATGTGTTACTATGAATGAATGTGTATTCTTAGATGTTTGAGCAGAATATTGTGTAGAGACTTTTAAGTCCATTTGATGTAAGATGCCAGTTAATTCTGATGTTTTCCTGTTTATTTTCTCCAGATGATCTATCTATGGGAGAGTGTTTGGTATAGACATAACTAACTCTTAATGGATTTAGGCTAACATGTGGGTTTTAAATCCAGTAAGTATTTTATGAAATATAAATGAAATATGAAATATAAATGAAATATAAATGAATTTAATGAACATACGTTTGTATGTAATGTCTCCTTGATTAGAATGGAAAGTCTTCCCCATGTCTTTGGATTCGTTTTAGTTCAAAGCTTTCTTGTTAAGTTCATTGAGCTCTTTCTTCAAATTCTGTGGATCATTGAGTGAAGTTTACAACTGTTCTTTTGAATTGTGTGTCCTAGAGTTCATCTCAGGTAGTCTCATTGGCAAACTCTCTTCAGGACGGGTAGGGTTTTGAGAGCAGATACCGAATTATTCTTTCCTATCATTTGCATTTTTTTTTAAACAAGATGTGGGCATTGTCTGTTATTTCTAAGTCTGATACGATCAGAGCAGGTGGGGACAGAAAAGAGCCATGAGGAGGTTTTACCCAGACGTTGGGGCAAATGAAATCAGAGGAATAAATGGGACTGTGGTGATGGACAGGATTTGCCTCCTGATCCTAATCTGATATGTGCGGATAGATCTGATCTGACTTCAGGAAAAGTTGGATGTGGCATGGGAGGGGGTCCGTGTTTCACAGACAAAAAAGGTGGGTCCTGAATGCAACTTATACATTGGTTGTGGTACAGGCAGGGGTGGCCAGACTAGGTTTGAGCACTGGATGCGTGATCTGGGCTAAGTCCATAAACTGAAAAACAGAAAGTGGAAAAGTGACACGTTTCACACTACAATATTATTAGCCTGCTAGGAAAATGAAATCGTAAAATTATCCACAAATGAACGGAGTTAGAAGTAGACACCCTGCGAGATGTGACTCAGACACAGAAGGTTTTGTTTTTGAATGTTGAGATGTGGTATTTGTTTGGAATATTCTTAGAACTCAGAAAATTAGTTAGGGCCGTGCCAGGATACATACATGGTACAGCAGTTAGAATCTAATGATGTAGAGGAAGGATAGAGATATTTGAATTGGATTTATGGTGAGGAAAAAACAAATTTTAAACGTCTTTCAAAAGTTATGGAAGCAGAAGATAGTGTATATACATGTGCATATATAAAGAGTTTAAATGGAGTTAGCACTTTCCCCTGCAGAGGGGGAAGATCCCTTAGTAGAGAGACATCACAGGTTGTCATCTAAAAAGATCACTGTTAGGAATGAACTACTTTTTGTGAGCTGCTGTCTTTGGAGGTAGCATAGACTCACAAACTTACAGGCCATTGCACTTGCATGTGCCTATCCTCCAGAACTCGACACCAAGACCTCATTGCAAGACACACAACATACATTGATCCATAGAAGGTGGAGAAACAAACTGGTCCATACCTGGAAGATCTATTCATGATATCTAACATTTATAGTGGTAGAAGGTACTTGGCAGGCTCCATGATGGGAAAGGTTATTATGAACTTTTATCTGTGAAACTTGTGAGCTAGAATAATGACTGGCCTGGCACGAATAACTATGCAACGATGGAAGGATTACTATGGGAGCAATCAATTCTTTTTTGATTGGATTTAAGGCCAATGCTACAAGGTACTCCATGCATTACATTACCCTGTTAGGAAAATGAAATCATAAAATTATCAACAAGTGAACGGAGTTGGAAGTAGACACCCTGCGAGATGTGACTCAGACACAGAAGGTTTTGTTTCTGAATGTTGAGATGTGGTATTTGTTTGGATATTCTTAGAACTCAGAAAATTGGTTAGGGAACCTGCAGTTGGACAGGTCATAGAATATAGAGGAGAACCTAGCATTGTTATTCTGATGAATGGACATGATATTAAACTGACTCCTAATGATATACTGCTGAGATGGGTGTGTATCTCTCAGCTCTCTTCCCAGAAGCTTCTTGACAAAGTAGATGGCAATCTCTACAGAGATCCACATCTATTAACAAGTGGGTGATAAGATACTGCCAAAGGCTCAACTTTAAATGGAATAACTATGTCCCACTCTTCTCCCTACGGTTCAGGATCATTGTGGAAGAAGGAGCAAGAAGAAAGTTAGAATGAGAGATGGTCAAAGACTAAAATGAACAATGTTTTCTGGACACAGCAGTGCAGTTCACCTATGAACCCACTGTCATGGTGACAACGTTCACGCATGGTCCACCTAAGCTCATGCCAGACAAACTCCCAGCATGGAGGTAGGCAGTAGGCACAGTCATTGCTTATCTGCGGAGCAGCTGGCAATTGATGCTACCAGGAAAGGAAGAGTCAGCTTTCTTTAAGACTTGTGGTACCTGCTAGGTTGATAATTCACACATTGATGAATATTTTGGTAATAAATATTGAACACAATGGGCTTTAAAAAATTGTGTGTGTAGGGATGTGAATGGGTTCAGGGGTAATAGGGAGGAAGGATGAATAAAAAATGCATTGCATGAATTTCTCAAGGAATGAATAAAATGATATTGTAAAATACAAAAAAAATACAACTATTCTAACATTGAAAAATATTTCCAGAGTACAATTTTCACAATTGTAAAATATTAATATAAATGCTTCATATATAGACTTACAGAGTTTGAAAAGGATATTGGCGACATTTACTGTGGACAAAGAAGAGTTTATGGACTATTTAAAGAAATTTTATGAGCCATTAAGTTTTTGAAAAGAAATTTGAATAAGCAATTATGCCAAACAGAAGTTTTAAGACCTAATAAACATAAGAAAAATGCTTAAATTCACAGATAAGCTGAGAAAAGCAAGTTAAAGGGAATTCCATTATATATCCATAGGTTTAGTGATTTAAGCCATCCCAAATGTTGATGAAATGGGGGCGCTCTCAGCATCTGAAGACAGGGCATAAATGAACACTGTCACATGAAAGATGCATTTGCTGCTAAGTAACAAATTAAAACTGCATGTAACAGTGGTAAGAAATTAGAGAAGTCATTTTCTCCTTCTGTTTTCAGCGAGTATAACACTAATTTTTCAAATAGACATTTATTTTGAGAAAATAAAACATGAAATAATTTTGCAACTATTGTGTGGAAATAAAATGGTATTTTGTTAACCTTCACTTCAAGGCTAAAGCAATAAATTGCTGTGTAAAAATATCATCATTTGGCTTCTCAGTCTTTTTAGATATGAGTGGATTTTGATGCCCAACAGTTTTGAGAATTGATTCCTTAAAGAGTTGATTCCAAATGTATGTAAATGAAATTCACTAGAAATTAAACGTAAAACATTCCAAAGTCTTTCTCCTACTCTGTGGGATGAGTCTGTGCTCTTCTGAGAATTTTGTTTCTGATGTACAAGTTTAAATTTCATGCACTCAGGTTTGCTGATTCTTGTAACTATTTCCCAAGCAATTGGAGTCTTTTCTCTTCAGAAATTTCTTGACTGAACTTCTAACTTGAAGTGTTCTTCCCATATTTCTCTCTAGCAGTTTTTGCATTTCAAGTATTAAATTAAGTTAGTAGTATACTTTTAATTGATTTTTGTGCAGAATAAGAAGTGTGGATCTAATTTAATTCAGTGTGTAGTTATCCAGTTTTCCCAGAACCATTTACTGAATAGAAATTACCACGTACATTGTTTTATTCTTTGTTATTTTTTAATGTTTGCTTTTCTGGAGAGAATGAGAGAGAAACAGAGAGAGAGGGAGGGAGACAGAAAGAGGAGGGAGAGAGCATGAAATTGGATACACAGAGAGGAGGTAGAGGAGGAGACATATAATCAAAATATATGGTACACAATGTTTTTAATTAAAAAAATCACCACATACACACAACTATGTGAAGATTGGGAAAAACAAGAGTCATTATTGACCAAAAATACAGACATTAAAGTCATCAGACATAAGATTAATGTGCAGTTAGAGAATACAGATCGTTTTAAGTAAATTTCAAAGAGATTAAAATTTTAAGGAAATGAATTTCCAATAGAAATAAAAAAGCAAAACATAATGTACAGGTAATACTTAGAATTTGTAATAGTAACAACAAATATTACACTTATTTCCCCCAAATTAGGTAACTATTAATATTTTAAGATTAAATGGGAATTTAGAAGGCATAATCATTGGTAGCGATTTAGGAATGCAATAAAATGCTGGAAAAGAACAAAATATATTTGCTATTAGAACTTATAATTATATACAGAAAATATATGACATACTATAAATTAATAACCTTTGGATACAGAGATACCTCAGTGGTTCAGAGCACCAAGTGATTTCACAGAAGATCTGTGATATCCAGGGTTTACAGTTGGCTGTGATTTCAGAGTTGGCTATGCCACCAGCTCTCACAGTTGGTTACACCACCAGCTCTCAGAGTTGGCTACACCACCAGATCTCAGAGTTGGCTATGCCACCATGTCTCAGAGTTGGCTATGCCACCAGCTCTCAGAGTTGGCTACGCCACCAGATCTCAGAGTTGGCTATGCCACCAGGTCTCAGAGTTGGCTACGCCACCAGGTCTCAGAGTTGGCTACGCCACCAGATCTCAGAGCTGGCTACGCCACCAGCTCTCAGAGCTGGCTACGCCACCAGCTCTCAGAGCTGGCTACGCCACCAGCTCTCAGAGCTGGCTATACTACCATCCTCACAGTTAGCTATATCACTAGCTCCTGAGACTCTACAAATCTAGCCTCCATGGACACTGAACTCACACTCTCATGCTGATGTGGGAGTGTTCTCCTGTATTTTGTATTACTCTTATTGGTTGAATAAAGAGGTGCCTGGCTTATAGATAGGTCAGCCCTTAGGTGGGTGGAGTAGACAGAACGGAAGCTCTGGGAGGAGAAGAAAGGAAGTGGGCCAGTCGCCATGAGGCTCCCATCGGAGATGGAAGTACCGTAGATCCATCCAGTAAGTCACCCACCTCGTGGTGACATACAGACTTATATAATGGGTTAGTTTAGATGTGACAGCTAGCCAAGAAAAGGCCAGTGATAATGGACCAGGCAGAGTTTAATTGAATACCGTTCTCATGTGTGTTATTTCAGGTGCAGGCGGCCAGCAGCTGAGCGGGCCAGCTCTCCTCTCTCCTATATACAACATCATGCCTTCACGGAAAATACAATAACTAAAATAAGATTAATATTTTAAAAGGATTAGTGATCAATTCATTTGGAGTGTTTTTATATAATATGGAAATGATTTTGAAATATATATTTATAATTGGGACATATGAGAATATGTTATCTACATTAGTAATATTCAAACTCATATTTTAGAGAGAAACAAGATTATTACATCAAAATTAACATACCTTGGTTAAGAAAATGAAACTAAGATTTGGACAGAATATCAAACAAATATATGGATTTAAAAACAGTACTGAACTAAGCTCCGTTGTTTGTAAAATAATTGCAGTCTCACCTCACTGCTGTTTATGTATTAAAAGTTAGTATTCTATGGGCCCTGAAAGTTGTCTTGACTGATTTTATAACATCACAGCACCACAGACTGCTGTCATTTCCGTCACACGGCACAAACTCTACGACACAGGCATGTAGGAACCTTGTGCATAGCATGACACCAAATCATGAGGTAGGCAGGCCAAGCAGAGCACTTGTTCCCTATGCCTTTCCCATTAATTACCAAATCACACCACTACTCTCCATAAATTCATATATTAAATGCACAGTTAGAGCTAATCTGCATTTGCTTGCATGTGTTTCTGAAATTTAATAAAGAAAACAACATTTAAAGTCACAAGGCATCAAGGTTAAACTACTCTGATATGACAATTCTGTGATTAAGAAAAGTAGTAGACAGCTATCCAAGACATAGGTTTTCCTTTTAAATGGAAAGTGTTAGGCTCAGCAGAAATGTCCATATTGATTTTTCTTTGGGAAACACACAGAAACAGTACCTGCAATAAAACAGAAAACAATTTCCCCATCAAACTGGAGAAAATTGGGTTAAACGGCTTAAATTAGTTGCATATTTTACTTATTTCGTCCTAGTGAAGTATTAACAGCCAGAAGTTTAAAAAAAAATGTTTCGGTATTTCACAGGCTACCTCTACTGTGAGTTTTTGTTTAATGGAGATGTTTTAAAATCAGAGTAAAATTTACAGCTGACATTTCTAAATCAAAGAACATTCCCAGCATTGCACATTAGATTACAGATTAAATTGTGTCAAGTTAATTACATAGATCCTGGGCCAGAGAAACATTTGATTAGACTTGCCAATTTTGAAATATTTTCGCTCTAAAGGTTCAGTCTGAAGTGCTGAATTTAGTGTTTCCACCTACGTTCTGTGTCTACAGCTTTCAGCCCATAATGTGTCACTGTGAAGACTCATTATTATTCAAAATATTTTAATAGTGAATAAGAAGCTTTAGGATTAATTTACTGAAGATTTTGATGAAATTAGTTCAAGTGAATAAATGGAAAACCTCATGTCTAAAAATGCCAGGTAGAGAGTGAGAGCTTCGTGCTATGTCTGTAGCAAAGGCTTTTCCGAATTTAACCCAGGTTTCTGGAAACCCACTGTGAATCATAAAAGGAATAGTCAGACGCACTCCCCCTAAACCCATGTCCTGTTGTTCTCTTAATTCAACCAGTCAACATATTAATTAATATAATTAATCATATTTCTCAAACTAGTGCATCTTCAGTTGAATCTAGAAGTACACTTTAGTCTTCAAAGGTCCTTAGAAAACATGTACTGACCACGGAGTAAAGTTAGAATTTAACAACAATCCCTCCCACAAAAAGCCTATGAACTCTTGGAGACTGAACAGTCAG
>JAQHUG010000129.1:3830431-3840990 GCA_028555095.1 Dicrostonyx torquatus
GCCTCCAAGGCTAAGGAAATGCACTGAGTGTAGCCATGTGTAAGGGGCATTGCTAAATGAAGGCCTCGAGAGGCTATTTTCTGAAGCTGAGAAGTTGAAGCCTGGGTAGCACCCCTAAACCTAAGAGATGCCAGGGTCATGGAATATCTATTGAGGAGAGCTGCTAGCAGGGAGTGGAACCAGCCAAAAGAAGGAAGTATGCTGCAATTTAAAAAAAAATATGTACAAAATTAGAGATCTGAAGAGGGCTTTCACATCAGACATGGAGATGCAGAGTTTGAAGTTTGTCCAGCTGGTCTTTGGTCTTACTTTGTTCAATATTTTCTCACTGCACTCCCTTCTACATATTTTGGAATGGTAATGTATATCCTGTGCCATTATATTATGGAGTTTTGTAAACTTTATTATTATTATTTTGATTGCATAGGGGATTACATTTAAGAGAGTGTATCAGTCTCAAAGAGACTTTGAACTTCAGATTTTTATAATGGACTGACTCTTATACATTGTTGAGACTGGGATAGATTATGGGGCTTTTGAAGGTGGACTAAATATACTCTGTATTATGATGTTGTTACATCTTTTGTGGGTTGGGGAGTAGTGGAATGTGATATTTCAGATGTAATCAGTCTCCATCATCTCATAGAGAGTGATACTATGAGGGTGTATGTTTTGTTGGAGTGATTATGGCCTTGTTGGAGGAAATGTGTCATTGTGGAGGTAGACTTTGAGGATTTCTATGCTCTGAATACCTAGTATTTCACTCAATTTCCTGTTGCCTGCAGATATGGGACTCTTAGCTACTCCTCCAGTACCACATCTGCCTTCATGTCCCCATGCTCTCTTCCATGATTATAATGAGCTGAATGTCTGAGAATGTAGCTGCCACCTCAACTAATTAATTTTCTTAGTAAGAGTTTCTCTGGTCATGGTGTCTCTTCACAGCCACAGAAACTCTAAGACAGCCTTGAACTCGCAGCACCCTAAGTTCCAGCTTTGAAAGCTTATAGTTACAAGTCACTGGTTCTCATGACAGAGCTAAGATGTTCTGTGCTTGGAAAGCCAATGTGTGAGATTTTTGAACTCACAGCTCTCAACACAAATGAAGCTTTTTTCCGGTTTGCTTCCTATTAACTATGATTAAAAAAAAAAAAACAAAAAAAAACTTCTCACCAAAAGCCTCTAGCCTAGACAGGAAGAGGCTTACTTTTCTGAGACAGTCTATCACTGGGCAAGTCAAGGTGGGAACCCCACAGCAGCTAGAGAGGATCCACAGAGGAACACGGAGGAACATGGCTTCAAGCACAGGGGAAAGCTGCTCACCACACAGAGAAAAGGAGCTTCCTGCACGGAGGAATGATGTCTCTAGCCTCACTCTCTGCTTATTCTCTGTCTTGATTTTTTTTTCTACTGTTGTATCCACATGGGGGCCACATGATTGAGAAATTACTGGCTTATATATTGCTTCATTTATTAGCTTAAATATTTTACCTTGCTATCTAAAGAATAATTACTTTAGTTGAGGTGAAATCCTTAAAATGTCTATAATTACATTAGTACTTAAAGTTAAAAACCACATTTCTATATAAGAAATTAAGACAGGGTTCCTCTGTAGTTTTGGAGCCTCTCCTAGAACTCACTCTGTAGACCAGGCTGGCCTCGAACTCACAGAGATCTGCCTGCCTCTGCCTCCCAAGTGCTGGGATTAATGGCATGACTGATCACTGGAGAATCTTAAGATCTGCTACACAATGACTGAACACCACTATGCCTTTTGATCATGGTGTGCCCTCTACATAGAATGGCTCCTTCTTTTCTCTTGGTTCTTCAAAATTGCTTGGAGTGCTGGGGCTGTAGCTCAGTGGTACGGCCTTGTCTAGTATAGCTAAGATTCTGAGTTCTACCCCTAGTGTTGCCAAAACAAAAACGCCTACTACTAGGGTTCTGAGCCAGGAAGGACTTTGGGTCATTTTTAGGCAGAGGTAGTACAGTATAGGTATTTGAACTCTTGAGCTCCAGAGCCATACAACCTGGA
The DNA here is from genome assembly GCA_028555095.1 of Dicrostonyx torquatus. Taxonomy (NCBI): domain Eukaryota; kingdom Metazoa; phylum Chordata; class Mammalia; order Rodentia; family Cricetidae; genus Dicrostonyx; species Dicrostonyx torquatus. The sequence goes on from JAQHUG010000129.1 coordinate 3,832,467, forward strand.
CTTTAATTCTGACATCAACTTGCCATTTCATCACCATAGAAATTTCACATGGATGGAGATAGAGCCAGAGACCCACATTCACATCAGAGCAAGAGATTGAGCTACCAAGGTCCAGTGGAAGAGCAGAAGGAGGGAGAAGAGGAGCAAGGAAGTCAGGACCGTGAGGGGCTGGCCCACCAACAGAGACAGTGTGCTTGATCTATTGGGAGCTCATCAAATCCAGCTGGACCAGGACTGAAGGAGCATATGACCAAACCAGAGTCTCTGAATGTGGCTGCCAATGGGGCCTGACTGATAAGCCGATGATAGTGGCACAGGGACCTGTCTCTTCTGCATGTATTGGCCTTTTGGGAACCTATTCTATATGGATGCACACCTTCTTAGGCTGAGACAGAGGGGAGGGCCTTGGGCTTTCCACAGGGCAGTGTATCCTGCTCCATCTCAAGGAGGCAGGGGGAGGGCGGTGGGGTAATGGGGGAGCTGGAGGGCCTGGGACAAGGGGAGTAAATGTAAATTTTCTTTTAACAATAATATATATATAAAAAGAAATTAACTCCTTATAAAATTTCTCACCACACAGGCTTCCAATATCATCATCAAAAGAGAAGAGTCAAAACTTATTTCATTGTTTTTAAGGTATTTCACTCAGTTTCATAAATCACTTCCATCTTCATGCAGCACCTAAGAAATGCAAGCAGACAATGATCATACTGAGTTCTTAAACCGACACTGATATTGGATGCGTAAGTTGGGCTCAATATAAAACATAGAGACAGCTGATATTTGCTCTACAAAATTATGGAAGGTTTATTTTTAAACTTGAATTTATACCTGATCACTATGAATATAACATTAGAAATATAGTCATTCAGTAATTAAGAGTTTTTCCCACACACGTGTGAAATAAGTATCCTGTAAGAAATTTGAAAGAATGGTGTAAAACCTAAAGCAGGTATAGCATGCTAAGGAGACTGCTTTCAACAGTGGGAAGTTTCAAACACAAGGAAAAAAAAAGAATAGGTTCAGATCCTTCAGATAAAAGTCAGAGAAGAGCCTGTGTCTTCCTTCATCGGCTTCCACTCAAGTGTGCCGGGTACAGCTTGGTAGGAAGAGAAGAGAATGGAAAGGTCACAGCAGCTCGCACACTTCTCTCCCAGAAGTCAGACGAATCCTGTGGTAAATACAGTCACAGCTCCTTGAAGAAATGCCTAGCTCTGTGCCTGAGAGGAAAACGGGCACGATGAGCTGAGAACATTTCAGAATGCCAGAAACTAAGGGTCTGTACAAAGCGAGTAAACACAGCATCGACGTAAGAGGTGTGAGTAGAGGTTTTGGATGTGCAACACTAAGGGGCAAACCTCTGAGGGGAAGACAGGGTACGATCTGAGTGAGAAAATGAAATATTGGGTTAGAAGCAAAATGTCTCTGAACATTAAACAGGAATACAGTAAACGTTTCTGAATCCATATTGCTATAAATAAAATATCTAGCTCATAAAATTGAGCAAAGAAGCAATGTTTTCATTCAGGAGAATTGCAAAGAATACCATGCATTTGTTCCCCTGAGCCTGAGAATGTCGGGGTGCAGCTCCTTACTATCTGAGTGCAGTGTGATTGCAACACCTCTCTTTCAAAGGTGAGAAGGAGACAGAGGCACACAGCCACAGTTTAAGGTAAGAAACATGGAGCATAATACATAAACAGTTGACCAAGTCCATCATACACAGTCACACAGGCTCACAGACACACACACACACACACACGCATGCACATATGCACACACGCATGCACATATGCACACACGCACACACATATGCACACATGCACATACACACATGCATGCACATATGCACACACACATGCATGCACATATGCACACACTCACATACACATGCACATACACACACACAATTTCACCTTGATATGTAAGTACGTTGGCTATGACATGGTTAAATATTTTGCATCCCTAATATGATGCTTAGAGGACTTATAACCCCAAACCAATGACAACACATTTGGTAGATGAGTACATCTGATATTTAAGTGACATACTCAAAAGGTCAAATTTATCACAAACAAAAGTGAAAAAGAGCCTCTAGAGTTTGGAAGAAGACACAAAGGCATGACAATTAAATGCAGTGTTCTGTCCTCCAGTTGGATTCTAAAACAAAAGACCATTCGGGCAAGCAAAAACCCGGAACTCCTGACCGCGTGCAGAGTGTGGTCAGTTCATTTTCATCACAAATGCTCCATATTGGTAAAAAGATGTCAATACCAAGTACACGTTGTATGTACTCTGTCCACTCAATTCTAAATTTTAGTGTAAACCACAAACACTTAGGAGACAGTCTTTACATTTCAAAGAGTGGACAAGTCCCGATTTTCATTCCTTTTCCTTGGCCCTTAAAACTTTAGAACATTTTTTTTCTTTTTATTTCTTTTTTTTTTGCACATATGTAAGTCAACACTAAAAACTTGGTTATATGATATGATATGTACACAAACAATTTTTACAAGGCACAAAGGAAATATCTCTTAAGAAATATTTTGTAGTCTCCTAGATTGTTGTTGAATAATATTTTAAGAAGTGTCACATTTGTTTATGCTGTGGAATATTTGTTTAATGATGCAAAGATGTGTTGCATTCTATTATATTGCATTTGTTTAACTCTATGAAGCTGTGTTACTTTGCTTGCCTAAAATACCTGATGATCTAATAAAAAGCTAAATGGCCAGTACTGAAGCAGGAGAAAGGATAGATGGAGCTGGCAGGCAGAGGGAATAAATATAAGGAGAAAAGAGGAAGGAACAAGAGAGAACCAGGAGAGGAGGACACTAGGGTCCAGCCACCCAGCCAAACACACATTTATAGAATACGATTAGAAGTAAGGATACACATAACTAAGAAAAGGAAAAAAAAATACCAGAGGCAAAAGATAGACAGGATAGTTTAAGAAAAACTAAATAAATAGAAACAAACCAAACTGATTTTGGGTATTTATAAGAAAGAATAAGGCTCCGTGTGTGATTTATTTAGGAGATGGGTGGTGGGCACCCAAAAGAGTAAAGGAGTCAAGAGAGTGAAAAAACAACCAACAACATTTTGGTTTCCCAGTGTGTGGGGCAAGAGTGAAAGAAAATTCAGCTGCACTAGCCGCTCTTTCCAAAGCTGCAGTTATCCGGGATTGTAACTTGCAATACTGGGGTAGAAAAGAGGCCATTAGATGAGTCTGTAGTTCATCTCATTGTCTCATTAACAGGAAAGAGGAATGTGTATATTTTTATCAGGGAAAATCTTATTAAGGAGATGAAAATAAAACCATCTGTGCTAGCAGAATTTTTACCTGTGTGATAAAAATCTCCGAAAACAATTGAAGGACAAAAATATTTAACCCATCTCCTGCTTCAGTGTGTGAAGTGTTGCTATGGTGAAGAGGCTAGGCTAGTCCAGCCCCTACTATGAACCAGAGTTGACGACTGCGTCTCTTTCCTGCCTTCCCTTTTAGTTTATATTTTCTATTCTCCCATTTTACTATGTCTCCTACATCCAGATGATTATTTCACTAACTTCACAAGTGCGTCTCAGTTCAATGAAGTTTGAGGTTAAGATTAAATATCTTACATCTAGGTCTAGCGGTTGTCTGGCTCTCCAGTGAATCTTCTTAAAACATCTTCTCATCAACGCCCACTCCCCCGCTCACACACACAAAGACCCAGCCTATTTCTTCATGTGAAATTTATTTTACACACGTGTTTGTTTCTTTTATACCTCAGTCTCTGAATGAGGGTGACACTCGCGTGACTGGGGCAGTGTGTGGGGAGGGATGCCTTGCATCAGCTCCTGAAAACAATGTGCCAGATTTTCTTGACTCCCTATGGGAAGCCTTAATCTCTTGGGAGTGGATGGGTGGTGCAGTGGGGGAAGGCATGGGGGAGGATGCCTGCGGAGAGGAGGGAGGAGAAACTGGGATTTGTATGTAAAATGAGAAAAGATTGTTTAAAAAAATAAAAAGAGATGCTTCAACTCACTTCAAAGCCTGCTTTGAGAAAGAGTGCTCCGGTGTTTTCGAGGGGCGTCTCTCTACTTTCAGCAAACTGACACTCAGAGGCTGCTGCCGCTTTGGTTATTGGGAATCTTGCTATCCTTCAAGCTTCTTCCAGATACTGAAACCATCCATGTGACGCTGTTTTCAAGGAGCATTGAACACAGGAATATGGAAACCACAGCTTCTTTCTCCCCAAATTCAAAGGCAAATATGGGGGGTCAGAGCAAGGTGAAACACAATCACTCCAAAATCAAACTTTCCTCGTCTCCAACTTTCCAGACTTTATGATCCTAACTGCAAATTTTCATGCTTTTTTCCCTAGAGCAGTGGCTAAAAGTCCTCGTGTTAACCAAGACACTTCACTATCACTCCCAGAAAAATAACTCGGGCTCTAAAAGCCACTTCATACAAGTTCTGCGGACACAGAGAAAATGTAGGCAGATTCTGTGCTATTCTATAACTTGAATGGATTCCAGTCTAATCACAAGTAGAGCCCTCAGTTCTGTGTGAGATCTCATGAGCAAGGTCTTTTGTCTTTCCTTATTGTCCACACTCACATTGTACATACCTGCCATTAAATTTTTCTTACATCATTGTATCTCATGTCTGATTCCTTTTTCCACTGTTTTTCTTCCCTTGGACATCTCCCAAGGGTTTAGACATGTGTATCAAGGATTAGTCAAAACAATGACCACACTCCTGGACTAAATTTTTTGTTAAAGATATTATCATTGTATTAAAAATGTAAATAAATTAATGAAGTTTAACCCATTATAGTAGGAAAGGCATGGCTGAACAGGTAACATCTCGAAGGGAATGAAGCATACAGAAACAATATTTGTGCTCTAGAAATTTCCTCTTTTTTCTTGATTCTATGAATGTCTGTGAAATGATACAACCCGGATTCAGTATGTTCACCATTCCTTAGCTAATTTCTCTACTACATGCCTTTTAGATGTACTCAGAGATGTCACTAATATCCAAGGCAGGTGAAATGTTAAATAGCTAGATAGACAGATATAGACAGGTGGAAAGATAGATGATAGATAAGTGATAGATATATAGCTAGGTGATTGTTAGGTTATAGGTAGATAAACAGATAAAACAGATAGATTCTAGATGATGATGATGGATAAATGATAGATAGACAGACAGATAGACAGATAGCTATATAGATAGATGATAGATAGAAAATGATGATGATGATAACACAGATAGATAAGTAGATGATAAGTAGATAAATGGACAGATAGACTAACACATGGACAGGTGGAGAGACCTCAAGACATATGCAATATGTAACACTAGTCAATGTTCCTAACCCTCTGAGTAGGAAGGTAAGTATGACAGTGTCACTAAGACACCAAACATACATTTAACAAAATATAATAGGATGCTAAGTTGGTATAAATAAGGCATATAAAACATATAATAAAGCTTTATTGGACCCCCCCCCAAAATCCCAAAAGTCTGTAGTATATGTTAGATGTGGTTTAAATGTGTTTTTTAAAGTCTCATGGTTACCACTGGGTCATTGTTGAGGTGCTCCAAGCTTTTCGGTATTGGTGTATATCACAATATCATTAAGATATGGGAATATACACAAACAGTGGATTAGTTCTTTTCTAGGAAATCAATTAGTCTCTCTTCCTGTGTGTTCCTACCATTGGGAAACCTGTTTCCTTGAAGCCAGAGCCAAGCAATTGTGGGTGCCAGGCTTTTCATTCTCAGGAACTTTGAGATAAAGGGAATGTACAGTCGCGGGAATTTTGTTATAGCAAAAGGATCAGATTCAGGCAACTCTAAGAATGAGTCAACTAGAGTTGAAGATAAAATGATAAAAGAACGGCATGCTTACACTCGGATGCATGCGTTTCTCACGTGGGGATGAACAATGTTACCATGTTCTTGTATTTATATGAAATCACACTGAGCAGAAATTATTCCTACAGTTGTCCCTTCCCTTGGGTCATTTAAATGGTTTAAATTCCATTTAGATATTGGTCCTTCAGAAGCACCATAATTACCAAAGATAAATGCCTCATCTACTTTCAAATCTTCATTAAAATTAGCTTTGTTATTTTTGTGGTGCCCAATAGCATAGCTATTAGAGTTAAGAGTCTGTCAGCATTTCCATTTACTAACTCTGGGGTTTTTTAAGGGTTCATTATCTTTTCTGTTTTGAATTGCATTAGCCTGAAAATTAGCTGTCAGCATGAATGTGTGTTATATTACCCAAACTCCACACATGCATCAGTTAGGCAACAGAGAAGGTAGAGATCGGTCACCTCTTCCCTCCTTCTTCATAAAATTCTAAAGGTGTGTTGACTGCTTCATTATCTCACAGGCAGCCACAGGCTGAGTGTTTTAATCATGGACTTTCTCAGAGAATTGGTCTTAAGCCTGACCTAATCATTTTGATATTTAAAAATGTATGAAGAAGTTAAATTGAAAACTGTACTGGACTCGGTTTTCAATATGCAATACGTTTTAAAACTTCTGCTCAAAATGACAGGACCCACATAACAAACGCAGAGATCTATGATTTGTGCCGTTTCAACCAAAGAAGAGAGGCAGAATTAAGCAGTGAGTGTCCTTTGCTTGTTTTGCCAGAATCGTTTCTGCGCATGCAAATGGGTGACCAATCACAGCAGAAGCAGGTGTGGGACACTGTGTAGAAGCATTTGGAATCTGGTCACACCATGCCCCCACTATCCAGAGTGCAAGTCAGGGAGGCAATTGCTTATTGCTTTCTCAATTGCTCACAAATTCTCTCCTCTTTTAGTTATTTCTGTTTCAACACTAAGTATCTTTCCATTTCTTCACATTTACTGTAAAATAACCGAGATCCTCTAGTCTTCTTTTCTATGTTTTTTTTTTTTTGATAAAACGAAACAAAACAAAAACCTGAAGTGGGAAGAGAGGTAAGGGAAGGTGGTGCTGAGAGACAAGGTCATTTCCTCCATTTAAGTAGAATGGAGTCACGTGCCTGGTCTTTCAGAAATAAATTATGCTCTGACCTATGTAGCATGGCCATACACAAGTGATCCTAGCAGTAGGAGATGCTGTCAGGACACAAGGATTCAGGAATGAAGCTGCCACCTCACTGTTTTGTAAGGCAAATGAAAATTCTGAACCGACAGGAGAGAATATTGGAGTTTCCTGCTTGTTCGTTCATCTACAATATGTATTTACATGTTAAGGTTAGCATCAAAGAGAAGCAACGTCACTTGTGCTGTTTTTAGATCTGAGAAGTGAAATAAGAGGACATGCGTAGCATAGCAGGTCATTCCAAACAGATACACAGAGCAATTGCTGAGAACACATATGCAAATCCTGATATCTTATTAAAATATTAAAATTAGAGGTCAAATGCCATCAGTTAAATTATTAAGCTTCCCAGTAGGACTCAGAAGCCTTCATGAGGTGATTTCCTTCTGGCAGATGCCGACAAGTGCTTATCCTAGGACCATCTAATCCATGATGAATGCTGAGATCTTTATTATCCTAATCTCCTCTCTAGCATTAGACAGTTACAAGATAATCCGAATGGCTTCTAATACCTGTTCCATCTTTGCTCACATCGACATGAAGAGCTTTCAGTTGGTAAATAGTTCAAACTGATACCCACTCGTATTAAGTCATCAATTTAAACGCTGAGCCCTACAAGTCTATTTCCCCAACTGTACCTCTCAAGGCTCCGAGTAAAAGGATGGAAACTGTTGATAGGAAAGAACAAAACACAGGGAATTATCAGCTTTATGAACCACATCTCTGCTTAGGGGGGTCTCATTCCTCTCTGAAATTCAGGTTTACTTAGACTTTTCTGCAGCCACGGATTCTTCTTTCCTGGAAAAAAAAATCGTATTAATTTTTAATTATACACTTTTTAGTAATTTTAGATATTATGCTTACATTAGTGTTGTTCATACTCTCCTAATAGTCTTTAATAGAAAAAAAATGATTCTTAAAACCTTCCATGAAGTGATATTTTGCTAGATTTACAAAGTTGTGTCATAGCCCGAAAGGCTTTCTTCGGGAGCTCTCTGTTGTTGGCATTGTTCCCGGGGCACCAGCTCTCCAAAGCCTCTGCACTGATGCTAACCAGAGGTATGAATGTTCAGTGCACACAGCCTGACATCTGCGGAACTTCCCGCTGCTTAGAGGTCCTTCAATCAACTATTAATAGATTAACTTCTTTGTCACTTAATCTGGCATATGATCCTGTTTGCCTCAGTTTGTGATGTGTTTACCAAACTTATCACCTTCAAATGTCCCTATCATACATTTGATAACAACTAAAAGCAGGGCACATCCGCTGAATTTCAAATCTACAGATCGTTTGAAAGTAAAATGAAAACCATGATGTTGCTATTTCTATGTGCTGCTTAGCATATGCAGTACATGGACCTCATGTGTGTTATTGAATGAATGTAAATACCCAACAGACAAATTATTTGAGGGAAGGAATGAAGAGAG
>JAQHUG010000129.1:3842278-3868783 GCA_028555095.1 Dicrostonyx torquatus
ATTGCTGGTGGGAATGCAAACTTGTGCAACCACTTTGGAAATCAAAATTCTTTTAATACAACTTGGCATGCTTGTTATAAAAATACTGACAACATAAGTTGACTCCACTTTTACACTACCTACAGTTAGCCAGATGTGGCCAACAAGACTAGAGAATCACCGTTGTTCTGTTGAACTTCCTCCAAAGATGATTGAAAGCCAGGTAAGGTGAACATATTCCTTTGTCCTCTTCTGAAATGGACATGTGGTAACCTGATGCTACTGCCATTTGAGACATAAGAGAATTCTGGAAATTAAAGCTGAGTACTGGAGAAGAGTGAATAACTGTGCAGCAGCCCTCAGGGACTCAGTCTTTTAGACCCATGGCACGAAACAGAAATTCATGTCAATTACTTAATCTAATATTATTTTTGTAGTGCTTGGTAACAATCCCACAGTCTGCCCATTCTGAGTGACATTGGAGCCACAATCCAATATGGTTTAAATCATGTATTAACCTACAGGAGCATGTTTTTGGCTTGTGCATTTGTTTTTACAAGAGAAATAAAAGATATTTATGAATGGAAGCTTGTCTTTAATGATTTAGAATGCTAAAATATTTTAAGAGGTCTAATAAATAGTATGCATGGTGTTAGTAAAATAAATTCAGGTACAGAAGAGAATTTTGACAAGAAAGTCAGCTTCCAATGTGCTTCATGCAGCATATAAAGTTTTCCTTGTTCCTAGGCTAAAAAACAGTCCCACTGTTTTTTTAAATGGTGAGGTTTTTCCTATATTCACTGCTACAGTCATGAAAAAATAACATATGAATCATTCTTTTAAAATCCGTGTTATAATATCAGTTCCGTAGGAACTTGCAGAAAAGTAAGTAGATTAACACATTTCATAAAAATTTATCCCTTCTTTTTTGTCAAGTGTTGTTCAGTCATCCCAAGACAGAGGAGAAAGCCGGGACTATGTAATTTTTTTCTTAAATATCCAAATCACTCAGATCAACCTAAGTGTGCTCATATGTCAACAAGATACCATATCATTTTGTCTCAGTTTTATTGTTGTTTCTGTGTTCTTGTGATGTGGGAGGTCCTTCTGTGTATGTGTTGATTTTATTGGTTAATGAATAAAGAAACTGTCTTGGCCTGTTGATAGGGCAGAGCTTAGGTAGGCGGAGGGAAAATGGAACTGAACACTGGGAGAAAGAAGGAGAGAGTGAGAGAGAAGTCATGTTTCCACCATCAGAGTCAGACATGTTGAAATTTTGCCCGTAAGTGATACACAGAATCATAGAAATGGGTTAAATTAAGATGTAAGAGCTAGCCAATAAAAAGCTAGAGCTAATGGGCCAAGCAGTGATTTAATTAATACAGTTTCTGTGTGATTAATTTGGGTCTAAGCTAGGTAGCTGAGACCAACAAGCAGGTCCTTCCTCAACATTCTTGTCACAGGCGCTACTATCTCTTAGTCACCTTCTTAAGTGTGTTGATCCATCATTTTCTCTCAGACCACATCATTCACTCCAGTACCATCCAGTAGAAAGTGATGGCATTTTACTAAAGGATGTCCAGTTCCTGAAGGACAGAAGAGACATGTATGTGTGTGCATGTGTGTATATGAGAGAGCATGTATGTGTATGTGTGTGTGTCTGTATGTGTGCATGCATGTGAGTGTGTGAGTATGTGTTTGGGAAAGAGAGAGATTGTGTAAGTGTTTGTGTGAGTTTGTGTGTGTGTATGTATGTGAGAGTATGTGCATGTGTGAGTATGTGTGTGTGAGTATGTGTGTGAGAGAGAGTTCACGTACAGAGACGGAGAGACAGAGTGTGTGTGTGAGAGAGTATGTGTGTGCTTGAGTGTTTGTGTGAATGTATGAGTATGTGTGTGACTGTGTGAATGAGTGTATGTGAGTGAGTGTGTATGTCTGTCTGAGAGAGATTGTGTGTGTTTGGAGAAGGTTAAGACCACTTCTTTCCATGCACGAACAACTTAGCACATTTCAGCTCTCAGAATTTTCCATTCGCAATCAAATGAAAATCCCTCCCCGTGTGCATTTCCGTTTGTAGAAAGAGTCTTTCTGGAAGGAGTGTGGAGTATCTATTCACACCCAGCGTGGATTTTGAATTTCAAGACATGTCAGTGTGAAAGCATTTGTTTCCTCCCTTTGGTAAATCTCTTTAAAACCTTAAGTCAAGCTTGCACCATACGCACCGTACGGATGTCTTTGTACTTCCTGACAAATTATGCTGCTTGAATCTTTCTCTAAATTACTTTTAGTAAGTATAGAAGGAGTCGTATGTTTGCACTATTGCTGTCAAAATGAGTTTGCATAAAAAGAATATGTATTAATATTGCATGGAAGACCTTTAGGGTACGGAGAAAGTGGTTATAGTGGTTATGAAAAGAATAACTCTCTGAGTTTAAAAAGTGAGAAGTGGTTTCATATCTGCCAACTCTTTTTTATTCACTAATAATTTACTAAAAATTGTGAAGATGGGACAGACCAGAAGGCAGGGGGTGAAAGGCACTTGCGTTCAAACCTGAGGATGCCTCTGAATTGCACGTGGTGGAAGGTGAGCCCGGACATCTGAAAACCGTCCTTTGACTTCTGCACATCCACCATGACACAGAGTGGGGAAATGGAGGAGATTCCAAAATGAAGAATTCAAAGGAGACACAGATCCTGTCTGTTCAATAATACCCTTCCCTCTCCCCCATTTTCTGTCTCCTCCTCCCTCTCCTCTTTTCCTGAGTCAAAAGCAGATCCAGCCTCCTCCGGACTTTCCCAGTCTTTTGTGGGAATTCTTCATCACATGGGAGAATCCACGCTGCCCCTCTGTGAAAGATCAGACAAGATTCCAGGTCATGTGAGCCGTTTTGCTTGTTACATCCTTGGGGCAACTCTCTCATGCTTTACAACCTTCAGACTCTCTCATGTGAAATGACTCACACTATTTCACTGCTATGAAAGCAGATTCCTTTATCCATACACCTGAAGGAATATGCGCACTAATCATCAACGAGACAGACACTTCTGAGTAGGGAACATAGAAGAAGTTTTGAAAAAATCTAAGATGCAGTCCTATAGGTGTAGCATAGTGCACAGTGGCAGAGAGGCATGTGTGAGACCTGGTTCATATCCCAGAAACAACAAAAAGATGAGGAAGAAGGAAAATGGTGAGAAAGGAGAGGGGCAAGATAAAGGAGGGAGAGGTTGAAGGCAGGAATAAAAGGGAAAGAGGGAGAGAACAATACTCAGGGGTAAAAATAACATTTCTTCCAGCTGTCTGTAATTGTATAACCAAGCGATGTCGCAGAGATGGCAGAGAGATATCCTAGGAGCTCGTTTCTCTGAGAGTGATGCCTGTGTTGGAACACTAGAAACTGAGACATTGGCAGCATTCAAGAACAAGCCTGATGCAGGAAGAGACTGACGTTCATCCTGCAGTTGAGGGAAGCCAGGGGAGGTGGCTGGGAACAGGCTCTTGTAAGTGAATGGTGAGTTTGTTCCTCTGAGAGTGAGTCACCTTGATGCTCCCGTCGATGCTCCCACGAAAGTAGCCTCCTTCAAGCTGGACTGAAAGAGTCCCAGTTGGCCTTTGCCATCAGAGTTCACAGAGCACCACACATTTTCTCTCTATCTTTTTTTTTTTGATTTTGTTTTTAAACTGTGTCTCAGTGTTGGAGTGACTTCCATGAGGTTATAACGGGAGAGATCCCAACAGCCATGCACAGCAAGGAATACCAGTTCCCACAAAGTAACTTGCAATAAGACCCCCCCGTTTTGTTTTCATATCTGTCTGTCTGCTCACGAGTGGACCACTGATTTTAACTAGCTGCTTGCATGAACATGGCTGGAAAATTCTTCATTTGAGCAAATACAACTTTTCAGTGACCCCTGCACTAGGCACTAGAACCCCTTCCTCTAGAAGCCACTAACTGCCTGTATCTCCCCAGGGGCTCAGGGGTGGGGAGAGAAAAGCAATGATGCAGGGAGAATGTGATCACACTACACTCCAGAGACAGAAGAGAGATGAAAAATGGAGATGAAATGTAAAGAACATGAGGGCAGAGACATTTAACAGCGTTCTCCCAAGAGAAACTATTTCTAAATTGTAAATTTATTATTAAACACTTACCAATATATGTGTCATAGTTAATTACATGGTACTATGTGATATTATTAGCACTATGCTCAAAAATAGTCTTCACAAATATGGAAATTAATATGTTAGAAGAAAACATGCATATGTTAATGTGAAATTTTAATTTAAGAACATGCCAACATCCCTATAATTATCTGAAACTCATTCATAAGCACATATGTTTATGTGCAAACAAATGGATAAGATGCACACATGCAAACTACTTCTAATTAGTAAAACTAGAAAGAGGTTGAATTTTGCTTTATCATTATGTGTCTTATAGCATTTTATAATGAACCCTTATAGCTTCCCAGAAGAGAAAATCGTAGTTAAGATATTCAAATATGGACTTAAACGCAGGTTTGTTTCTTCCAGTAACGATAAAGTAGGTTGTGTCCAATAAATGTTCCTACTGACAGGCAATAAATTTATAAACAAACTATTAAAAACATCATGGTGAAGTTTTGGTAGGAGAAGCAACATGGGGCAAAAAAATCCAATAGCTGTTCGTAGGAGAAAGAAAAACGGGAGGAGCTCATCAGAATGAATCTTTCCCTGGTATATTTAAAACTATATATTGGTACTCAAGCAGAAAGCTTTTATTTGAGTCCTGAAGACCTGAGACTAATTTAGAATCACAGAGCAGAGTCTGGGAGTTAAGAACCACAAAAAGGAGCCCCTAAATATGCCTAGGAAGAAGGCCCATCCTTCACTTAACAGTAAATTATGCCAAAGTCCTAGAAATCAAAGAGGATCAAATTCTTGGAGTCTAACTAGGCTGTCATCCATGTGGAGTTAGACCCTACTCAATTACAAAGGGTATGGCAGCCAGGCTCTAAAGCCATAGGCCACACCTAAGATGGTCACATAACCTTCCAGACAGGCTGTTGCTGACCTAACAAAGGTCACAATGTTGTTTTGCTCCTTTCTTTGTAATTTGGAGGATGCCTGAAAAGAAATGTTAATTCAGCCTATGTGACAGCTAGCATACAGACCCGGAAGACATCATAGCAAGCACAGGTAGTTGTGGACATGACTAAAAGCCATTCACCTGGTTACGTAGGAGACAGAATGCTAATGTATTTACCCCTCAGTTTAAGTTTTGGTATAAAAGCTGTTTGGAAAATTAACAAGAGAAATTCTTCAGGATGTGAACTCAGGAATTCATGAGGGAACATGGAGAATCTCCCTCCCGATAAAGCCATGTTGAGTTGTTTCTTTATTCCTGTGCCTCCAAGCCGATCAAGACAGATAGTTTATGTTGGGGTCTGGTTGCGGGAAATAATTTATGGTCCAGGCTAGCACTGGACCCCAACAGTTAGCATATTGGGTTTCTACCTTAAATCCCAGGCTTCCATCTTCTCCGTGAGAAGTAAGTCCTGCACTGAGAAATCCAAACCATGTCTAAGAGTTTGATGGGCAGTTCAACACGGCAAACCAACACCAGATCCAGAAAGCTTGAGCAGATGCAGGAAGTGACTATCAAAACAGAAACCAGACTCAGGCATCATTCCAAGCACATCAGAGCAATTTAAAACATGAGTCGCAATCGCAGGAGCAGCATTTTAAATAAGAGACAGCAGAACCTGGCGGTGGTGGCGCACGCCTTTAATCCCAGCACTCAGGATGCAGAGGCAGGCAGATCTCTGTGAGTTTGAGGCCAACTACAGAGTGAGTTCCACGACAGGCTCCAAAGCTACAGAGAAACCCTGTCTCGAAGACAAAAAACAAAACAAACAAACAAAAAACAAGAAAGAAAGAAAGAAAGAAAGAAAGAAAGAAAGAAAGAAAGAAAGAAAGAAAGAAAGAAAGAAAGAAAATAGACAGTCATACCCAAAGGAAGAGCATCACAGAAAACACAAATGCCACAAGCACACGTCAGGGCAGAATACAGGAAGCAAAGAACATAGATGACAAAAGTAAATGTAGAAAATGTAAGCCAGAAAGAAAAAGAGCTAGGCATGCACATGTGCACATAGCTGGGAAGTAGATGAGTAAGTGAAGAAAAAAACATAGAAAGATGCAGATGCTGAGCAGGAAAGTGTTCAAGGGACTACTCTTGTTTCCATGGTGACACCCTGGGGCTGGGGTTACCGCAGTGGATAAATATTTTCTGCTCAGAAGTGAGGGTCTGAGTTCTCTTCCCCAGAACCCATGCAAAAGCTGTGTATGTGGTCGGTATCTGCACTGGGGTATGGATGTGGGGTTAAAATACACATTAATCCCCGGGCTCCCTGGAGCTCACCTTAACTGAAGCAACATGGCAGTTGGCAGGTTTGGATGTCCTGCCCCCAAAACGGAAGATGGAGAACAACCAAGCAAGACATCCGGAGTTTCTCTCTGCCATCTCACCTGTACTGATAGACCAGAACATCCCAACATACCATACATGCATACACACATGACAAACAAGACATCCGGAGTTTCTCTCTGCCATCTCACCTGTACTGATAGACCAGAACATCCCAACATACCATACATGTATACACACATGAAAAACAAGAGAGAGAGAGAGAGACAGAGAGAGGTTTATATAGCTCTGAAGAAAGGATTAACGCAATAGTTAATATCATCTGAAAATGACAGGTGAATGTATGATGAAAACCAACAATCTTAAACATGTGGGAAATATGATTGAGATTTAAGAAATATGGAACATAAAGTCGTGTTCACACTCATAAGTGCACGTCGTACCAGAGTGTAACCCTTTTATTGCAGACACATACAATCATAAGGAAAAACAGTAGTAAATATTTGGAATATTTGACATGCTCTAACATTAAATAGGACCCGGCAGGGGAGCGGAGAACCCCATGTCTAACTGTGTAATTACAAAAATAGGTACATGGAACCACCGCTTGGAAATCCTACTCCAGGCCATTAAATGAGCTTCCAAAGTTATAAAGTCTGAAGATTTAATTTTTTTTCTGTAAACACAGCATGGTTAGATTGAAAATGAGCCATAGGTAACTGTAAAAGCGGTTAATGACAGCCTTGTGAGCATGCTTCAACATGAGGGGAATCACACATTGCATGTCTGTGCAGGTGTGGGTAACTGGGAGCATATGGTTTATACCGAGGAGAATGAAAGCATCCATCAGGATAGTTGATATTCAGCCAAAGGAGTGCGTAGGAGGGAAGGCATGCTGCTAATTGTCAGCTTAAAAAAAAAAAGTCTTAAAATCAATAATCTAAGACTACATAAATGAATGTTGAGTCATGATGTGATTAAAAATGGGCAATTTCACTTTTGAGGAAGCAACTTTACCCAAATGAACCTATAAATTAAATTTAGTATCAGTCAAATCTATACATCCTTTTCTGTAAAAAATTAACAAATTGATTCTGAAATTCTTGTGGAAAATCAATGCACATAACACAGCCAAACTTATTTAGAAAGAGAACATAGGGGATTTGTCAAATGTAGAGGCTCACCAGGAAGCCATTCTCTCAAGGTTTTGTTTCCCAGGAGAAACATGCATCGAAGAATGAAAAGGAGCCCAGTCAATGTGTGCAAACCCATTCGTGGGTGTGCATGCAAACACCGTAGGAACACAGAAGGGAACTTTAGCCCCTTCCAAAATTGATGTCTCATGTAACCGGTGCAACTCCAGCTTTTGACAGCCAGGAACTTCGCTCTACTCCTGGCTTCACCCTGGTGACACATGGCCATCGTAAAGAGA
The DNA here is from genome assembly GCA_028555095.1 of Dicrostonyx torquatus. Taxonomy (NCBI): domain Eukaryota; kingdom Metazoa; phylum Chordata; class Mammalia; order Rodentia; family Cricetidae; genus Dicrostonyx; species Dicrostonyx torquatus. Next base: position 3,850,097 of record JAQHUG010000129.1, read on the forward strand.
ATTTCTAGAGTCTTGTCACTCATGAGCAAGAACGTTTACTCTTGTTTCTCTCCCTAACCCACAAACTCCAAATTGCCTACCTTGCCCTATGGCAAAAGGTATTTTAAGACCCAGCAGGAATGTGTCTCTGCTCTGCCTGGAAATCCCCACTAAGTCAGTAATACAGAGTTTTGCAACCTCATGGCATTATCAGTATTTATATCTGTCGCAGGTAGCTTCACGACCAACTTGGCACAGCCTAGACTCACCTGAGAACAAAAGCTTAAACCGGGGGATTGCCCAGACTGGATTTCCCTATGGACACGTCTGTGAGGAGTTGTCTTTTTTAGAAGTCCCAGGGAGGTGGCACCATCCACGGGAAAGTGAGCCGGAGCTGCAGAAGAAACGGAGCTAAGCGCACAGCTGTTCCAGCAAGCAGAATTCCCGCATGGTGACGGCTTCAGCTTGACGCTCACCTCGCCTTTCTGACTTGCCTCAATAACAGACTGTCACCAAATAAATCATTTCCTCCCCAGGTTGATTTTGGTCACTTTGTCTGTCAGAGTGACTGTACGGAACTAGGAAAAACATCAGAATTTAGACTCCTGTGTAACTATGCTGGGTGTCTGTGGGAAGGCTGTAACGGAGAATGGCCAGATGTTCACACAAAAATAGAAAACTGAACATGCATCAAGAGGAGAAGAATCATAATTGCAAAGTCTCTACGATAAATTTTATATAAACATCTTTTCTTAGGGAACAGAAAAAAAGCATGAAATTAAAATTTAATATGCGTTTTTAAAATAAATAATAATTAAAAATAAAAAGCGGGAAGAAATATGCATCAGATAATCAATAGGAGGAGAATCATAATTGCAAAGTCTCTATGATAAATTTTATATAAACATCTTTTCTTAAGGAACAGAAAAAAAGCATGAAATTAAAATTTAATATGTGTTTTTAAAATAAATAATAATTAAAAATGAAGAGTGGGAAGAAACATTCAGCAATGCTCTGACAGAAACATACGTAACTTTACAAATCAGTTTAAAAGTCAAGCAAAATTTACATGGCAATAAGAGTTGAATGTAAACCTCCATGAAATGATATGTAAATGAGACTCACACCTGATGCAGCATCTTTAAAATGCATATGAAGGCAACTCCCCTCCCAACCTCACAGAGTCCTGTGCAGTGGCTACACTATAATGTAGACTTATCCAGGTAAGACCTCTTCCAAGCACACTTCAACCCAAGCTCATGAAACTACATATAATTCACCTTAGGACCCCACTTCTAGATGTTTATCAAAGAGTAATAAAAATTAAAAACCAAAAATCACTTGTTCACAAATATTTATAGCAACTATATTTACGGAAGTTAAAATGGATTTAATGACACAGAGAAACCATATCTTGAAAACACTAAAAAAAAATGATTTAAATAAGTGATCAATAAGTCAAATGAAAAACCTTCTTCTGTTTAGTAATTAGTTTATAAAAATGTAGCTAAATTGGATGCCCTCGGTAGGCATCCTATTTGCAGTTTGAACTGGGTATTTAAACTTCTCTGGATATAGAAGAGAGGAAAAATAAAATTTTGGGGTGAGAAATCACAAATGACTTATCACTTTGTGAAGGGGAAAGGATCAATAGCAAAAGAGCCATTTGCATGCTTTTATCAATAACTTTAGAATGATTTCTAGAGCTATGGACTGAAAGAGGCAATAGCAAGTATAAAATTAGAAAAATTAAAATGTGTGCATGGTATTTATGCAAAAATAACCCACGAAACATAAAACTAAAAATATTCTTAATGGAAAATTAAGAATAAGAATTTGGAAATGACTGTAAGACCACATTCTGATAGAATTTCCACGTAAAATATGTTGGGTTCTAAAACGTAGTCCCTGTAGCTAAGACTCATGGGAAAATCACAGAGCAGGGATGGAAAGATTCTAAAAGCCAGAGAGGATCAGGCCTTCCAAATTAAGACAGTGTCTTCTAAACAAGACAAGGAAACTACACACATAAAGTTTCAACCATTTAGGCACCAGAATAGACAGCAGATACAGCAATGAACTTTCAGGGAATCTCACAAAGTCCCACCCCCTAAATTATGAGCTATAGACAATTAATGGCTACTGAAAGAGGACAAATCAGACATCTCTAAGGATGCAACCCCTGAAAAAGGTTACCATTCCTGAGCAGCTCACCTTAAACACATACACATATGAGCAATACTACACACACACACACACACACACACACACACACATCTGAGCCGAACACGTATATTTTCCTTAGCGTTAATTCTGTAAGACTGCATTTATAATGCACGTATGTTGCATTTATAAAGCATGCATGTTGTATTAGATATTACTCATAAAGAAATGAATATACATGAGCTTATACAACAATTTAAAAGAAGGCGCTGAATTTGAATAGGAGTGCTGGGAAACACAAGAAAACTTAGGGAGATGGGAGACCTGAAAACGGTGTAAAAGGACCACATGGGAACGTCTCGGAACAAAGAAAACGCACTTTAAAAACACAACGGTGATGCGGTTCCAGATGCGAAGCCTTCAGGTGAGTGCAGAAGCCATAAGCTCTGGGTTTTCTACCTGGGATCCTTGGCACGAAGCTCATGATTGACCTGCAGAGAGTGAATCCAACATCACCAGTGACGATAACACATGCAACCCATGTGTCCTATGTCTTCTGTCTTCATCAGCTACTTACTTCACAAAAAGCCATCTGCAGGCAAAGCGATATCCCCAGCTTACACAAACACTGACGGGCAGATGTCAGCTGACATAGTTGTCTACCAAGCACGGCTTGAGAGCCACCAGATTCCTGAATCTGCCTCTACGCCACAGAAAGGACTTGGCTGAAGCGCAGACCCTCAGAATTTTTAGGCACCGTTTTGGAAACGCTCTCCTTGTGTCTGTGTCTGCACAATACTCAGTTTCCTGAATTTAGGGTAGAAAACGAAATTTTATGTTCAAGAAAGTTATCTGCTCACAGTCAGAAGAGAGATCCTTTATTTTCACACCAGGTGGGAGAGACCTTCAGCAGGTGCCCTCGCCATCCAGGGCCCATATGTGTTATCAGGAAGCCCCTGTAACGGGCTAATGTATCATCCACCACATTCATCCTTGTTGGAGTGAGCTGTTTCTGCTTATTTACAGACAGCACTAAGATGGCACACGGTGTCGTGTTGCCAGTAGCCTCGGGCATCACATTTGTCGCTACTCTGTCTTTTGACTTCAACAATTTCTCTTGGGTGCCATTGAATAACAGACTACGGTATCCCTTACTGCCCTAGAAGCCACAGGCTGCACGGTGGAGCCTAGGTGTGTAATGCACCGTACCAGACTCGTGTCAGGAAGGTCTGTGATGCTCACACAATGACGACATTGAAACATAATAGATATGAATCAACGTTAAGTGTAGCCCCTTTATTATTACCAAATGATAAACTAAATAGATTCTTAGGGCAACTTTCAAATATAGAAGTGTAATATAACTCTCCAAATGAACTGAAATTGATAGGATATCTGTTATGGCTGTTAAATTCATTGTATATGAGGAAAAGAAAATCTCATCAGGAATGGTGACTTGCAGTTTTATTACCGGCACTGTAATCCTAGTGGAGGCCGGAGGATGAAATCAAGGTTGGTCTCAAAGAATAGATAGTTTGATGCCAGCTTGGGCATCATGAAGCCTTTTCTTCCAGAAATAAACATACATATGTATTTATTAAGAAGAATAATTGTTGTATATGACAGTGTGCTGAGAAAATAAAGCGATTCTAAGGTAAGGAAAGCTAAGTACGTTATCTTAGAACTGCTAGCAGGGCCCAGGCAAACTGCAAAGCATTCTCGCTGGCTGTGTAACCTCATTTCCTTCCTACATGGACCTCACTAATCTAAAGTCCTATGAAACCATTTGAAGTGACTCAAATATACATCACATTAACTGATAGCTTGAAGAGAAAATTATTTAACTTTGAAATAACTTAGGAAATTAGTTGGTTCATAGAATTCAGGGTAGCATTGTGAAGAGGGATATCATTCTACTTTGATATTAAATTGGAATTGGACCTAGCAAGAGACATTCATTTTATTATGAAGGGGCTACAAGAAAAATGAAGAGAAGTTTTATTATATTTACGTCAAAGCACTTCTGCATTCGAAGATTAATGGGTAGTCATCTGAAGGGAGAGGAATATCCATATTGGTTTGACTAGTGTAATATTTGCTGTATGAAATACAGCGTTAGTGCAGACTTTGGTGGTGAGGCCAAGAACCATAGCAAAAGTACTGCATTTAAATAGATGAATTGTTTATGTTATGGAAGGAGAGATAATCCAATCGGGCTTTTATTTCTTTTGTTATTTTAATGTAATTTGAATTCCTTAAAAGGGATCGTCATTGGTTAGTGTGATGATAGTCACCACTACTCTGAAGTTGCACGTTTACTGGTTTTTTATTTTGAAGGTTTGAAAATCATGATTTGTGTGAACACATACTTTAAACTGAGAGGCACGTATGGTGGTTGATTTTAAATTACCTTGATTTGACAACACACAATAAGACTAAAAGGGACTTAGAGTCACTTGGCTAGTTAATTACCTAATAAGAAAGGAAGCATCTCATCTTCTCGAACAACTGACGGCGTTTCATTATAAAAGTTCACATAAGTAATGCATATTTTCAAATTACATTACTCTCTTCTGATCTTGTCCACAAAATGAAATTCATTTAGGTCTAGCATCCCCATAATGCAGACTAATGTCTCTTCTTTCCTAAAAAGTGAATTGCAGAGTCGATCCATTATTTCCCCTTCAGTAGACCTCTTTTTGATCTGGCAGTGTAGACATGGCAATTTTTTCCTCTGACTTTATTGATGAATATGCTAAACACATTTGAAGCAAAGGTAGGAGCCTCTTAAACTGTGGCTCCAACAGACTGCACCTTCCCTTGTTTGCCCAAGTGCACTCTCTCTCTTTCAGTCCCATCCTTAGGGTTGACACAGCGCTGTTTGCCCTGCACAGAAGATTATGCATATGTGCTTTGGAATAATTTAGAAGAGATATTTTATAGACATTCTCTTAAAGCTTCGATGTATCCTGCTTTTTAGTGGACTGACTTTTAACTGTATTTGTGAATTATTTTTATAGGTAAACAGCAATATAATTCCATAAGTGAAACTCTCTCTTTGGTAAACTGGGAGTGACTTCTCTTTCATGTGATCAAGTTTGCTATGGCTTAGACACTGGATTTTGTCTAAGAAATCCATAGAGTAAAATGAGCATCTAGTAAGTGTTAAATGACTGCTAATGTTTCAGAGAGATGGGGACTAGAAAACTGGTCACAAACCCCACAGAAACTAGTCCTTGTTTCCCAACATTTATTTTTATATGTGTTTAGATTTAAATTTGTAGTTTGCTGAAATATTTACTCTGTGTGGTGTGTGTGTGTGTGTGTGTGTCTGTGTGTGTGTGTGTTTACACACTCATATGAGTATGTGAGGGTGCCCACAGAGGTCAGGGGAAGAAACTGAATACTATTGTTCCCAGGTTACAGGGATGTAAACCACCCGATATAGGTAGGAACTGAACCCATACACACTGCAAGACGAGTGTGTTCTGACAACTGCTGAACCATATCCTCAGACCCAATTTAGCTTCTAAACTTGGTACTCACGTTTGTGATCAATTTGGACAATTTTGTACTTTTTAGTTACTTTTTTTTTGTATCTGTTTATCACAAAACTCCTTGTCATAGTTAGGGTCTCTATTGCTTTGAAGAGACATCATGACCATGGCAACTCTAATAAAGGAAATCATTTAATTGATTTCAGAAGTTTAGTCCATTATCGTCAAGGCAGGAAGCAAGGCAGTGTGCAGGCACACATGACGCCTGGAGAAGGAGCTGAGAGTTCTTACATTTTGACCCGCGGGCAACAAGAAACAGTCCGAGACACTGGGAGTGGCTTCGGCACATAATAAACTTCAATAAACTGTGCCCACCCTCACAGGGACACACGTCCTCCAACAAAGCAATGCTTCCTAATTATGCTACTTCCCATGGGTTTATGGGGACCAATTACATTCAAACTACCACATTCTACTCCCTGAATCCCACTAACTTGTAACAGTATCATAATGCAAAATTCGTTTATGCCAACTACAAAAGTTCTCAACATATATCAGTGATGTGGGATTCCCCTCTGCATGCTGTGAATTTCATTGCTTAATAAAGGAACTGCTTTGGGCCTGTAGCAGAGCTATAGGGGAATAGAGCTAGGTGGGGAGAACTAAACTGAATGCTGGGGGAGAGAAGGCAGAGTTAGAGAAGCCATACAACCCCACTGGAACCAGATGGAACTTTAGCCGGTAAAGCCACAGCCACATGGCAATACACAGATTACTAGAAATGGGTTAAATTATTGCATAAGAACTACCCAGTAAGAAGCTATTGCTAATGGGCCAAGCCGTGATTTAAATATTAAATAATATAGTTTCTGTGTGGTTATTTTGGTTCCGGGCAGCCAGAATGAACAAGCAGCCTCTCCTACATATTATAATTTCAAAAATGTTTCAAAGTCCAAAGTTGAAACTCTCCTTTGAGATTCATGCAATCTCTTAACCACAGTCCCCCACTAAAAGTCAAAATCATTATCTCCAAAATATACAAAGAGCTCAAGAAATTGGTCATCAAAAGAACAAATAATTCAACAAAAAATGGGATACAGATCTAAACAGAGAACTCTCAGCAGAGGAATCTAAAAGGTCTGAAAGACACTTAAGGAAATGCTCAACATCCTTAGTCATCAGAGAAATGCAAATCAAAACAACTCTGAGATTCCATCTTACACCTGTATGAATGGCCAAGATCAAAAACACTGATGACAACTTATGCTGGAGAGGGTGTGGGGTAAAAGGAACACTCCCATATTGATGGTGGGAGTGCAAACTGGTATAGCTCTTTTAGGTATCAGTATGACTATTTCTCAGAAAATTAGGAAACAACCTTCCTCAAGACTCAGCGATGCCACTTTTGGGGATATATCCAAAGGTTGTTCAATCATACCACAAGGACATTTGTTTAACTATGTTCATAGCAGCATTGTTTGTTGTATCCAGAACCTGGATACAACCTAATGTCTCTCATCTGAAGAATGGACAAGGAAAATGTGCTACATTTACACAATGAAATACTACACAGCAGAAAAAAAGTAATGACATCTTGAAATTTGCAAATGAATGGATCTAGAAAACATCATATTGAATGAGGTAACCCAGACCCAGAAAGACAATTATCATATGTATTCACTCATAAATGGCTTTTAGACATTAAACAAAGAAAACCAGCCCACAAATCACAATCCCAGAGATCCTAGACAAGAATGAGGACCCTGAAACAGACATACATGGATCTAATCTACATGGGAAGTAGAAAAAGACAAGATCTCCTGAGTAAATTGGGAGCATGGGGACCATGGGGGAGGATTGAAGAGGAGAGGAGAGGAAGCAAGGAGAGCAGAGAAAAATGTAGAGCTCAATAAAAAAAAAGGGAAAAAAATTAAAATAAAGAAACAGAGCTCATACTTCCAACATATACTGGCACAGAATATATGTTAATGTTCTAGAATGCAGGTAAGAGCATAGTGAGGGACTGGACGGAAGCAAGATGAAAAGCCAGTCAGGGAAGCTCCAGTCTCTGCATTTCAACGTCTGATGTCAAAATGCTCTTCAGGGCTCCAGCTCCTTTCAGCTTTGGTTATTGCAACGCATTTTGCTCTCCTGGGCCGGTTTCACACCCTGTTTTCTGCTCTTCTCACTTGGTATCCCAAAGCCAACATGTCCAACATCTTGGTGTCTGCAAGTCAATCCAGGCTTCAACCTCACCGATTGACGAAATGTCCCCTCTAGGCCTCCATTTAGGGACCCACCGACACATGCCTGACCCCAGCAGATGTTTCCATAACCCCTTTCTTCCATCCTTAACTATGAAGCCAGAGCCACATGGACCAAAGCTGCCAAGTTCTGCTGCTTTCTGGGCTGGAACATGGCCCCCTTGTTTCATTACATCTTCACCAGCTTTCTGGAACTGGAACATGGCCCCCCTTGTTTCATTACATCTTCACCAGCTTTCTGGAACTGGAACATGGCCCCCCTTGTTTCATTACATCTTCACCAGCTTTCTGGGCTGGAACATGGCCCCCCTTGTTTCATTACATCTTCACCAGCTTTCTGGAACTGGAACATGGCCCCCCTTGTTTCATTACATCTTCACCAGCTTTCTGGAGCTGGAACATGGCCCCCTTGTTTCATTACATCTTCACCATCTTTCTGGTTTCGATGGTTTCTTTCCCTGCCTGAGACTGGCTGTATTAAAACTGGCTCTGTAGATCAGGCTGGCCTCAAACTCAGAGATCATCCAACCTCTGCCTCCCAAGTGCTGGGATTAAAGGTATGCACCAACACCGCCTGGTGAGCAATGAAGTTTTATATTTCATGAAAACAGAATTCTATTACTGCTGTTGGTTTAGTAAGAGTCTCTCCCAGCAATGTGAATGCTGGCTCCAACTGGAGGCAGTCAAAACTCAATGAAATGGGGGCCGAGGGAGAAGTCACTGGGCTTACTCATGGTCTGTGATACTTCTGTCTATCTGTTTCGTGATTTTGAGGAGAGTAACCTCAGACATACCAGATGGCAAAGTTCAGTTGTTTTTTTTTTTTTTTTTCAGTTACACTAGTTAAAACCAGAAAAGCACACACAGGGTCAGCAGTCCCCATACAAGATCCCCTGCGCCTTTAGGAACACATACGTTGTTATCGTAGTGGCTATGAGCACCTGTGTCAATTGCTAGTCTTTTATGATGATTATGTTTCCCAGAGGATGAAATATCTGAGCATGCCCAGTGTTGTAAGAGCCTGGAGCACTTCCCTTCATTTGAGTGGGCCATCTGCTAGGCGTTCAGTCCAAGTGGAAGATAGGAAGGAGAGCATCTGTAGATCCTTCCTTGAGAGTAAATAAAGCTCCCGTGTTCGTGTGAACACAGAATGAAAACAAGTTCTCTAGTGCGCCATTCCGTCTCACTAGCCAAGGCCGGCTCAGGTGCCTTTGCTACTGGAGCCAGTTAGACAAGGACTTTTCCAGGTCTCAGCTGCAGAGCATTCTCTTAGCATCAGGGCCCATGGTCAGGGCAGGAGGGAATCGGGGAGAGCGGAGTAAAGTGAGCCTACATAACAGCAAAGTCAAAGGATCAGGCATCGTGGAAACCTCATGGCCTTCTCAGATTTCAGATTGGGAGTGGAGGTTATGGGGTGTTCAGGCTGATTAACTATCAAATGAAAATTCCTAGGAAGACGTTGTTGTGACCCGCAATGCAATCCTCAAAAAGGCTTGACGGTTGAGGGCTGTCTCTGTCAACACGTCTATCACTCTTGAAAACGGTCCTGCGCTGTGTTGTTCTCAAAAGAAAACAGAAAATTAATGGAGTGGTTATACGCGGAAGAGGATATTTACGGTGACGTGCTTCAGGCTAAAAGGTGAAAACTCTTCGCTGCATGCTTCCTGCAATTTCAGTCACAGATGGGGGGGTTCTGTTGGGTAGACAGTGGCAAGCAGTGCTCCCCTCTTTCCACCCTGTCCTCACTCTTCTTCTCTTCCTTCCCCGCACTCAGCAGACACCTGTTACACTATGTAAGAGCAACGGTAGCATTGGTTCATGGAAGAAAATTCTCCAGGCAGATTAAACCACAGACTTTTGTGACGGATGGTGTCTGAGAGAAAATCAGCCCCGAATTCTAAGTAACTACTGATCTTCACTCACTGCAAGAAGAGAAATTATCATATGAAAAGGGTTATGTGTGAGACTCATCACAGACATTTGTCAGACGTTCGAACTTTGGCAAACTATTGTACATCTTTAAATCTCGATATCATTCTTCTAGTCAAGGACTGTAACATCAAAATACCAATTTGTAGTATGGATTTTATGTAAAATTTCCGGGACTTCAATTGCAAGCATTAATAGCTCAGTGAAATTAGTCATCTTACACGAGTGAACTTGCAATGGTCTTCAGTTCCGGCACTGTAATAGTGAAAACCTCAGAGGAAAGTGACTATAAAAGTATATTTGGAGGATCTTAGCTCATTGTTTACATGTCATTCAAAATATGCCCTTTGTTTCCCTCTGCTGATATCCTCACGATCTTCTGCATCAGCCACTTGGAGCTAGAGATTCAGGCTCATGGACCTCCAGCCTGTGACTATCCTTTCAAATACGTGTATCTGTCTGTACCTGAGACAGTTCTGTTAGATAGTCCCAGGGACCCAGCGTCAGGCTGCTCCGCTGTAACTCGGTACTGCTATGAGAGGTCTGCCCTCCGTCTCCGGGCGGCTGTGTTTTTTTCAAGCCCTTGCTCAAATGCAGGATTGCCTGGGGGTATATGAGAAAAGGATGTGGTGAAAAAACGGCAGAGAGGAGAGAGGAGAGGAACACATTTTATTCATAAAGTGCTTTAACTAATCTAATTTTAGTAAGTTGTCATTCAAAAAAATAGGTTAAATTCAAAACATTTAGGATTTAGCTATGCCATCATTTTAAAACGGCGATGATAAACCAGTTTTAAGCTTGTGATTTTAAGGTATTGTTTGAAACAACCTATTCTGATATGGCCATATTGGTTTTTCGGGCCAATGCTCTTCATGCTGTGGTACCGCCACCTGTATCATGGTAAGCCAGCACTTAAGTGTGAGGAGGGGCGTTCTCACTGTCTAACTCTCTCTACTTTGCTGGTCTCGACTGCATTATCTGCCTATCCTTTACAATGTGGCGTTCAAGACAGCACCTCCTCCACACTGTACTCCGGATTGTCTTCCATTCACCATCTATAACAGCTATTCTGTCATTGTCTATCACACGGAATACAATACAACCTTAGCTATGAATCTAGACGTCTAAAACATTGTAAAAATCCACTTCTGTTTATTACTGTCAGGAAATTTGGAATGTGTCTTCTCAGTGAAACTACAATAATAAAGCTAATCGTGGCATTTTTTATTCCTGTGCTAAAATTCAAACCATTTCAGCCTAATTTCTGGGGTAAATTATTATTCTATTTATCTGGATCTACTTAAAATTTTAAAAGATTGTATCTGAAAGACAAGTAATTGTTACATTTTAAACTGTCACACTTAGAAAAATCTGAGTAGCACAAAAATAAAAAGACATTGGAATTAGCTATGCATGTATACAAGATGTTCATCATGGTAGACACACATACATGGAAAACACACACACATGATTAGACACAAATACATGGTAGATACACATACATGGAAAACACACACACATGATTAGACACACATGCATGGTAGGCACACATACATGATTAGATCAACACATGATTAGACACACACATGGTAGGCACACATACATGGTAGACACACACACATGATTAGACACACACACAGTAGGCACACATACATAATTAGATACACACACATGATTAGACACACACACAAGGTAGACACACATACATGGTAGACACACACACATGAATAGACACACATACATGGTAGGCACACATACATGATTAGACACACACACATGAATAGACACACATACATGGTAGGCACACATACATGATTACTTAAATCAGTAATCTGTCACTCTCCCACACAGCACCTTTGTGTGTATTAGCAGAACATTTAACTCCAAATAGTAACAACTTTCCAGGATATTGCACACTACCTTACCCCCTGCCTCTGGCCAATGGTACATCTGCATTCATAGTCTTACCAAATTCTATCTTTCTAGCCCTTAATGTTCATACCCTCCAGGGCTCCCCTTGCCTTCTCCCACATCCATTTCTGCTCTTTCTTCTGTGAACTTGAACTGGTGGTTATTTTAGAGGTCTGAATCTTCTTATTAATCTCGAATGCCGCATACTTTTTAAATCTCAGGCAGGAGCACACATCTTTGAACAAAATGACATCATTTCGTCTATGTGCTTAAAATGTTACCGATCCAATTGTACCTTTCATAAGCTTACTTCATTAGCTTCTTTGTTACAAAAACAATTTGTGTGCATTTTAAATTATTTTAATTTTCACTTAAGTTCCTTTCTTATAAAAACATGCCACATGGGAAAGGTACCCACACAGGAGATTCTATTTTCTCCTCTTTTATCAATAAAACTAAATCCCCCTAGACTCAGAGTCAATAAGTTATAATATACAGAATCATATCATGGAGGAAAATGAAAAACACTATCTCTTGTGTCATAAACGCACTTCTCCTGAATTGTCATGGAAAATGAGGCAAATCTCTAACTAGAAATTGTGAAAAGATTATAGTCCCAGTACATCTAAAGATAACCGAGATTTTGGCATAATTGTGAAATGATTTTGCAGCTAAATGTTAAGGACTTTTAATCTAGGGTTTCAAGTGTTCTTCAAAACCATGTCCATCACCCAGTTAAGCACAAGTGTTTGGCTCCCAGCCTCGCTTTCATTCTACAGTGATAAACGGGAAAGAAGCACGGTGTGCGAGACAAAAGGCCAAGGTATCAAGACTCTTCCCAGCTCTCACAGAAATCAAGCATCTGTAATAAGTTTGACTTAAAAAGTACATAGATTTAGTTTTATATTATGCACGTGAGTTTTTTTTTCCTGCATGCAAATCTGTGCACTTTTGCATGTCTGGTGCCCATGAAAGGCAAATAGGGCATGGGGTCCCCTGGGATTTGAGTTACAGACAGTTAGGAGCCATCATGTGAGTACTGAGAATCAATTCCAGGTCTTCTGCAAGAACAGCCACTGTTTGGAAAAATGGAGACATCGCTCCATCCCCGTTACAAATACTATCCTTAATATTTCACATTAGAAGTTCATGTCAAAGAAGAAAAGCCACCATGTTGATGCCTGCTTATGACTGAAATGGAGCAGTCTACAGCTTGCGTCTGCCCTGGAGGTTTGCCCGTGAAAGCATGTAACTTGTCTGAAGCACACACAACCCAAGTCATGCATGCTGACCGAGGAATGGGTCAAGCATTCTTTGATGGCATGCCTGGCCACCAAGCACGGGGAACTTGTCATTTAGGTTGTGTAGACATTTTGTCAGGTGTGGCCTTACAGCACTTGGTGAATGAGCTTTATCGTTGGCTTTGCTGAATTCTGCTGTTTTCCTGAAGGCTCTACCCTACTTATAAATCTTGTTAGACAGGTAAGGAAATTCAGGAAAGATTACACACATCCCTTTATGGCATTCCTTTCTCGGGCTTTTCTTCTGTGTTTGCCATGAGTGATCAGATGGTTTCACGTCATGACTCACCATTAGCTTGCCAGTCCAGAAGAGCGGCCACAACTCCCCTCACAACCAACTTTATTGCACTAATGCAGAAGCCTAGGAAGTTGCATGCAAAAGTGCTGGACGCATCATTTTGAAACTCAACAACCTGACCCTCTGGCTCAAAGGTATCACGTAAACCACAATTAACAGGAAGAGGGGAGTAAAACATAAAACCATAGTGTGTGGAAGGAGAAATTTTAAGATGAACTGACAATGTCTGTACAACCCATGTGAAAGTGTTTGCTGAGTCAGTGAGAACGTGATCCTGTGAATGCAAATTTTCATCTTTTTTGCACAAGTACATGTCTTTTTTCAGTATTTCTGTCTGTCTTTCCATCTTATTCTGCAGGAGAATAGGGAATTCAGTTCTAACCCATGTGCTCATTAACTGAGAATCTCCAGAAATCCACCCATGCTAGGAATACCTTTCTATACACAGAACCCTGGCCAGCAGGGTCTCTCCATCATCCAACACTGAATAATTACAGATCTTCATCTTTGTTCTCAGTAGTTTATAAGATTTCAATTATATAATGGTCTTTATTTCTTTTTGTCTTATGCGAATGTAAATATTTATGCTTTTCTTCCAGCATAGGCTCATCTGGAACTTGTTAGAAAAACACAGACCGGAAGATCACAGTAATCTCTAATAAATGCCATTACCTGTAGCTATACAAAAACATTAACCAAACTTCACCAAGAATACAACACTCTCTGATGAAAATCCACCTAAGGCCTTCAGAGAAATAAAAATATATTCACTTAAACATTTTATTTTATTTTATTTTTTGGTTTTTCAAGACAGTGTTTCCCTGTGGCTTTGGAGCCTGTGCTGGAACTAGCTCTTGTAGACCAGGCTGGTCTCGAACTCACAGAGATCCGCCTGCCTCTGCCTCCTGAGTGCTGGGATTAAAGGCGTGTGCCACCACCGCCCAGCCACTTAAATATTTTTAAATTAAACCTTTATATATAGTCATTTGCCTACAGCAAGAATGAAAGAGAAAATGGTTCCTTTTGTCGTTTGAACTTCTCTCAAAGACAAACCTACATTATTCTGTTTTGTCTTCGAAAACTTCCTCCCTTGAAATCAATGGTCAGTGTGTGCCTGTTGATTCTACTTCACAGCTGTTGTGAGAGAGAATACATTGACACGACAAAATGTCTGCTCCCCTTTTGCAGGACTTGCCACTAACTATTTTGAAACTTCACATCCATGCAAATGTATGAGTCATTTTTAAGGAGACTACGTGATTTCATACATCTCCAGGATATGTTTGAATTATATTCTTCCATCTGTTCATTCAATAAGCACGATGGAGACTCTCCCATTGGACAAGTGATGTTTATTTAGATGCTGGAGTTAGAAGGGCAGGACAGACAGCAAGCTCATCTTAATATCCAAGCATCTTAAAAAGGAACGAAATGAACTAAAGAATGGTGCATAGTACACCAATTGATTGATGTGTGGAAAACAGGAAAAAATGATTGGCAGAGTGGCTGTTGAACATGCAATAAGAGACTATTTCATGCACCTAGCCCACCTAACTACTAATTAGGATGCAAATATATTGAATTAAACAGACTGTGAGTAGTCTCTGGAAACAGACTGCTTATTAAACACTCTTACTTCTACTGTATCCTTAAGACATGCTCATCACAAAGGAAGCCATCAATAAATGTTAGTTTCATCAGTTTTATCATTTTAATTATGATTAGGCAATGCTTTTTGATTTCAGAAATGAAAATGTGCATTAAGCAAGAATATATCCCATGAGATAATTACTCAGCCACATTTATGCTTCCCTTCGTTTATAATTATCTTGTATGTTTTTGCTTATATTTCTGTATGCATATATCTAAATCATGCATGAATCCTTTCAGCCACTAAACATTCATGTTTTTTTAATTTATTAAGCCATTGTAAACATCATTACACAATGATTAATATTTGTTGATATCACTTTTCTTGATGGTTCAGGGTATTATGCTGACTAAGTGGCCTGTTATTTTCTGAACTACTCCTCCATTATAGGACACTTATGTTGATGATTTTTGTCATTCACACATAAAATGCTATGATGAATGTCTTTGTAATTCAATTTTCATATGGTTAACTACTGCCTTAGGAGCTGGAATGACTGTTAAATGCATTGTGCCTTTACAAAGCAGGGGAATAAAAAGTTGATCTGCAAATGAAACTCTACTATAAAAAATGCTGCAACCTCACGACTAAAAGCTTGCCACAGATGACTACCTGAAATTTTAAGATGCTGACGATAAAGTATGTAAATATTCTTTCACATTTGCCATGGAGATAGGGATGGTTCACTTATGTATTCACTGTATGCTACGGACAAAACAGCTAGAAAAATTGCAAAAGTACAAAACTAATTTTATTCCTATGTTAAAATAAGTACATGAGAATAAAACCTTGTTGTTCTGCATAATAGAATCTGAACTTGAGGTATTCTGATGGGAGTGGGTAGAGGCAAGGGCTTTCTGGACTGATGAGAGAGCCACACTTTATTCCTTTGTAGAAAGTGAAGAGAGAGGTCTTATTTCTTCTGCATAGAACAGAGCAGAACAAAGTTTTCATTTCCCATTGAACTTGATCTTTTACAATGAGGGCTCTACACACAAAATAAATGTGAAAGTCTATAAGATGATTTTATTTATTTTAGGATGGTTGCTGTGTATCATATTTGGTTTACCTTTGAGAATACGTAGATACTCAGTGGATATCTGAAGAATGACACTATTTCAAACACACTAAACTCAGAGTGACTCTGCGTCCTGTTTCACTTCTAATGCTGTGGGCATCCCAGCTCCATCGGGAAACCAGGCTGCTGGTCCTGGTACTGGGGAAATGTCATAGACCCACAATACATCCTTTCACAAAACCAAACCCTTGTATGCAACCAAGACCTGTGCACAGTGGTGGGAAGCTACATGCATTTACTCTCAAAATATCTCTGTAATTTCATATAATATCTCTATCTTTCATATGACAAAAACAAGGATCAGAGAACTGAGCAGGAATTGGGGCATTTTGTGTCTGTGAAGGAAAGACCACATTTCTCCCTTTTCTGCTCCTTCTCATGTTCTCCTTCTATTTAGTGCTAGACAGTTATTTTCAGATATTAGAACAGTCAGGCACACAATTCCTGGGTCAATAACATCTGTACTCTGTACTTCTGCAGACGTGAAATCAGCCCTTTGGTTTAGTATCATTGAGATAGTCATGGCCATTCAAGTTTAGCTTTATATCCAAAGAATATAATATTCTTTGCAGCATATTAAGATTCAGATATTTACAGTTTTCCATACGCTATCAATAATTTTATCAAAAAGTGTGGTCAAATATAATTATATAAAGGTTTCTATTTTGTTTCTACATGTGTTAAACAGTCTAAAAAGTAACATAGATATCTGGGCCAACAGTTTCACATGCTTTGAAAGTAACCTCAGTATTAGGGACTAGCAAATCGCACCAACTTTACTGTTCAAATCACTTGCAGTAATATATAAATTTGAATCGTTTTTGAAACCAGGAATGTTTAACGTTTTAAAAGTTAAATCTTGATGAGCAAATTACCTCCTTTATGTTTAAATGTTTTTTGCTTATAATTAAGCAGGACTGTCTCATTTGGCTTTTGAGGACATGTGTTGTATTTTAATCAACAATCCAGCTATATTTTGTATGGTTTTTCTTTTCTGTTCTTTTGATGGACTTATAGAAACCCAGTCATCGTGTAGGGCATGTTAAGATGTCAGTTTTTTTATGTTATTTTTAACTGCATTTTCAAAAGGTTTGTCTTTTTTGTTTATACTCTTTTTTAAAGATTTATTTTTACATTTAGTTATGTCTATGTGTCTGTGTGTTTGTAGCAGGCTATGTGCACATGAATGCAGGGGTCTGTAAAGGCTACAGTTGTCGTACCCCCTGGACGTGGACTTGTAGACAGGTGTATCCTCTTGACAGTGGTGCTGGGAACTGAACTTGAATCCCAGCACTTGGGAGGCAGAGGCCGGCGGATCTCCGTGAGTTCGAGACCAGCCTGGACTACAAGAGCTAGTTCCAGGAAAGGCTCCAAAGCTACAGAGAAACCCTGTCTCAAAAAACCAAAAAAAAATGTATTTTGTTTGTACTTTTCTCAGGCAAACTTAGTTGAATGTGTGGATCATCCAATGTGTCACTTTTAAACATGGTTCACAGATGTTTTGATCAGCTTACAATAGTATCTCCTAGCAAACACAGCTGAAATATTCTGTTTAATTTATAGTCTCACTGCTGGTGTTTTAACTTCCAAATGCAATCAGGTATACTGCGCACACTGTAGAAGTCAGATTTTTGTCACACCTAATTAAAATACATCTCTGAATGAAGTGTTTCCTTGTTCTTGTTTGGATCTAGGATGCTCAGTAAGTGTTAAGATTGTAACACTCAGCATTCAGCTACTTGTATCAGATGGGGCTTTAAGAAATTAGATTTCCATTCATTACTTTGTCATACCAAGTATTTCGGAGCACTTGATATTTTGTTACCAGCCATGAGAGAGGCCTTCTTCTCTCTACCGTGCAGTCTGGTGACAATGTGATGTCCTGTTACACACACCCAGTCCTGGACAGAAGAAACCTTCAATACTCCCACCCAAATCTAAGTAAACCTTCCTTCTTGTCAATTTTCTTAGCTCAGGGTATTCTAATACAGAATTCAGAGGGGACTATTTCTGTCTAGGACACCAGTCTTCTAGAACATGCTTTCCAAGGATGTCTTTGTTTTCATGAATATAATCTCATCATTTATACTTTAGTAGTTAATATAATGTGAGCTACTGATTCAGCTGTGTCAAGCTAATGTCTATCAGCCATAATAAAATAGCATCACAGATGAGCATCATGGGAGGGATCATGCCACATTATTTATTCTGCTATCTAGGGAGGGGTAGGCTTTAGGGATCCCCAGACACAAGTTAAGTTTATATGTTTTAATTTATCTCTAGGAAATTCTCTTTATCTCTATATAACAGCATGTCTTAATGTCTGTCTTTAACAACTATATGCCAGTCCTATCTGTTCCTATTAGTTTAAGGACTTCTGTAGACTGTGAACTCTCTTCTTCTTTCCTTTCTATCATAGGTTATCTTTATGGTGCTCAGCTTTCCCACAGATATTTGTCCTAGACTAACACCCCTGTCTTCTTCAAAGACACTGTTCTCTTTTTTTGTCTTTTTATGATTATTATTTTTTATTGTTAAAAGAAAAATTTACATTTACTCCCCTTGTTCCCGGCCCTCCCGCTCCCCCACTAACCCACTACCCTCCCCCTGCTTCCT
>JAQHUG010000129.1:3870703-3882416 GCA_028555095.1 Dicrostonyx torquatus
TTTCTCAGGAAACTGGGAATCAACCTACCAAAGATACTGTTCTTCATGGCCTGTCATCCTGATCCATATATCATTGATGGTTCTTCATTCTCTTTAGTTTTATTTTTTAAGGCAAGTCTCATTAAGTAGTCTCAATCTTTCAAGACTTTTCATTGATCACTAAAAATAGGCACTCCTTTGTTCCCTGGATTTGTGATAGGATATCTTTCTTAATTTTTGTTAATCTCTACCAATTACAATCCTTTTGCTATGGATTAGGATTGAGGCATGAGGAAGCTGTCACCAGCCAGATCTGGAAGTTTTTATAGATTCAAGAGTCTAGCACACAAGCCATGCCTTAACAGACAATCAGACACAACATAAAACAGGACCAGACTAAGGAACAATAGAGAAGATCCAAAGTTTCCAGGAACAGGAGATAATTGGAAGTGGATGGGAGATTTTAAAGGTGTAGGAGATTTGAAGGCGGCAGGAAAGATGTGGTAGAGGGTTTTTTTTAAGGAGAAATAAACACAGGAGAAGCAAGGTTGAGAGCAAAACTAATAGTAAGGAAGTCTGAAAAAGTCATAAGGCTTCTTTTTATCTATCTACTTTAAATCACATGTGATATGTATGTCTAGATATATGGGTGTAATTTGAACAAAAATTTTCCATCTTGGATTTAAATATTTCTTCCAAGAGCCAAAACCTATCTAATCTAACAAAAAACCCAAACACAAGGCATGTGAATCTGCTTTTGAGTTGTTCATCAGGGATCCATAAACATTACAGGCTTGCTCTGGCACTTAGTTATATCCCAGAAGTTGAAGGTAAATCCCCATTGCTGAAGACACCATGAAATTCAGGCACAGAACCCTGATGAACTGAGATGGATCTGATATGAAAGCTTCCTCCTTGAGGACTATCTCTCATGGTACCAGAAGGTGCCAAACAATCTTCCAAGGGATGGAAGAGCCAATGCATTGTCCTATGCAGCTATGATACCTATGCACCACAGCAAAGATCATCATATCATGATAGCTATAAGGATGCATTAGTGGCATGCATGCCTTAAGAGTAGCCAACAGTTACTCAATTAGACTTAAAATCCACTCAACAATAGTGAAACATTGCTGATGAACTCATGGATTTAGAGAGCATACAACTGTCACTTTAGTAAACTAGAATAATTTCTAACTGTATTCAAATATTTTTCTACCCACAGATAAGTGTAAATCTTACCCCCTTCAAAGAAGCTTCTCTTTGCAACAGATGGAGACCACTTTTGAAAACCATAATCAAGCAAAAGACATAGAGCAGAGTATATAATACCCAATTCCAACTCATGCATCTACAGCATAATTCCTGCACCAAAGGCTCTGTGATCATGGCGAATTGGGAGTCAGGTCCTAGACCACACACAGTATATTGAGAAGAATCCACGGAGTCAGCATTTCTATCTGCAGGGACTAGGGAAAAGGAACAAGCACAGGCTTTTCTGATGGTGTCACTCTTTATTCTTTCATGTTGGAATCTATTCTGTCCCAAGTTTCTGTCATAACCTCTCTTTGTTACATTCTCAGTTTACTCTATTCTGTCTCTCATCCTAGCTCTGTATTTGCTCTTGATGTTTCCCTTCTACTTATCTCATACATGATGCTATTTTTCTCTCTATGATGTTTCTCTCATCACGTTCTCCAAGTTTCTGCCTAGTGTCTTTGTTCTTCAGAGCTTATAAAGTCCCACAACATCTTTCAGGCATCCCATCCGAAGGTCACATACCATTTCTTGAGTAAATGACAAGAGAGAGAATCCTTCCAACAGATTACAAAGCAATAACTCCACATAAGCCCAGAGCAAGAACAGATCACTTTCTTTTAGTCAACTCCCTAATTAGTGGGCTGAAAACCGCAACTGCAAAAGAAGTCTTTGTGTTATCTTATACGTAGAAAAGTAGCCATGTAGAACTAAACTACTAAGGAGACTAGCAGAAATAAGAACATTGTCTACTATATCCTATACTGCCAAGTACATAAGCACCTTAAACATTTGGGGGTTAACAATTGTAAAAACCAGGGTAACATGGGCTGGTAACATTGGTTTACAAAGAGCCATATTTTCCTCAGAGAGAGTGTTCTGCCTCTTCACAACAGAAGCTGCAAGGCAGGTGAGAGAGGCATAGCAGATGAGCTTACCCAATTCTCTTCAAGACACAGTAATATTAAAAGCATTTTAAATCTTCTATATTTTTCTGTCCTGTGTGCAACCTTTGACCATAAGAAGAGAGACTTGTAACTCTTTCTCAGGGCTAAGAAGTTAGTTTATATTTTCTAGCCCTGTCCAGTTAGGGAATCTTTTCTTATGGTGTCTGAGCAAGGACCATAAAACTGAGGTTACAATTTGTTTTCATCTAG
This sequence comes from Dicrostonyx torquatus, assembly GCA_028555095.1. Classification (NCBI taxonomy): domain Eukaryota; kingdom Metazoa; phylum Chordata; class Mammalia; order Rodentia; family Cricetidae; genus Dicrostonyx; species Dicrostonyx torquatus. The sequence goes on from JAQHUG010000129.1 coordinate 3,873,097, forward strand.
ACCTGGCACCACAATTAAGTTGATTCACATATTTACCTTGGTTCAACAAATCAGACTGCTGGATGTGTGTCTTTGTAAAGAATATTGCATTTTTTTTAGAATAGTTTATCTTTAAATTCATTAGTGAAACACCTGGCTTGATCTAAAGTTATTTTGAAGTTTTCATTAGTTGACAGCATGTGACTATCTTGGAAGCTGGGGGGAAAATACAGCTGTTTTCTTAGGCTGTGCTCTAGGATAACATTTTATGAAAATTTGTAATCTCTGACTTGGGTATTGTCTTTTTGTGTTTATCCATCAAAATTCTGTATAGGCTAATGTTATTAATATCAATTGGACAACACAGCAAAGGAGGAGTCCTCTTCATAACAACTCACAGATAAAAATGTCCAGTAGATTGGGATAGTATTCATGAAATAAATACACATTAGTGGTATAGGAGGTCCTTCTGTATTTGTGTTGCTTTCATTGGTTAATAAAGAAACTGCTTTGGGCCTGGTGATAGGGCAGAACTTATGTAGGGAGGGAGACAGAACTGAATTCTGGGAGGAAGAAAGCAGAGTCAGAGAGAGTCACCATAAAGCTGCCAGGTCAGAACGCTGAATCTTTCCCGGTAAACCACAACCTCGTGGTGATATACAGATTATTAGAAATGGATTGAATCAAGATGTGAGAGTTAGCCAATAAGAGGCTAGAGCTTATGGGCCAAGCAGTGCTTTAATTAATACAGTTTCTCTGTGGTTATTTCAGGGGTTAAGCTACCTGGGCAGCAGGATACGGCCTGCTCCACATACTACACATTAGAAGTCAGGCTGCGGGGAGTTCCTCATAGCCATGAAGAAAAGAATGCAATTTGGCACATATAAAATTACAGACAGAAGCAAAAGCTATTCTGGAGTCTATATTTCTCAAAAGCTCTGCAAATGCAAGTTTCCTCCAACAGATGTTATTTTCTGGTGTATTGACACCTTACATGTAAATTGCTACTTCCTGTAATAATGGCCTTCAGCAGAGAAGAGAGTACAGAACTCTTATACGACCCAGAAAAACAGGATATTGGCTGTGAAATTGTGTTTCCTAGAAATTTCATAAACTACATCCATAAAGTCTCACTAGCATGGCTGCTGGAACAAGCCTTGAAGCATGACAGCACCAATGGAATAGAGAAAACACAGGAGAACTCAATGGTCAACAAAATCCTACAGGCCAGTGTGGAATGACAAGGCTCTCTCACACTGGTGGAGAGAGAGGAAAAAAATCGTGGAAAAGCAAGCAGATTTTACATGACAGCAGAGTTGGATCTCGAGTTGGTAGATGCTGCTCAGACTCACTAGAAACTAGAAGTCCCTGAGCAACGTAGTTCACCTTTGAAATAGATTAAGACAGCTTCATGGTAGATTATGGAAGGTTCCTGGCAGATTAAGGTAGGTTACTTGTAAATGGAAACTGTTTTAGGTGATTCAATTTTCTGGCAAATAAAAATGAACCCTTAAACTTCAGTTTACCCTGATAAAGTCTTTCTGGTTATGACATTTTCATCAGCATTTCCTTTTGAGGGAGTATTTTGAACCTGAAAATTACATTATAAATTTAAAAGTTAAAATTATTATAAAAATTAGTACTTTAAACAAACATTGTCAAGTTCTAGAAAAGATATGATGCTGTGGGATAATTCTCTTGTAAAGTGTAAAGATTTGTCACTCATATTATTTTAATAACATGCTGACTGGCCAGTAACCAGACAGAAAGTTTAGGTAGGACAGCCAGACTAAGAGAATTCTGGGAAGAGGAAAGGCGGAGAGACAGTCAAAAGCCTGATGCACAGGAAGTAAGATGAGATTGCCTTATTGACGAAAGGTACCAAGCCACTTGGCTGAACATACATGAAAAGTATGGGTTAATTTAAGGGGCAAGAGCTAGTTAATAATAAGCCTAAGCTAATAGACCAAACAGTTTATAATTAATATAAGACTCTGTGTGTGTCTGCTGAGTCACCCGGTCCGAAATTTCGCATGATGAATGGATATAGAGCCAGAGACCCACATTCACATCAGAGGAAGGGACTGAGTTACCAAGGCCCAGTGGAAGAGCAGAAGGAGGGAGAAGATGAGCAGGGAAGTCAGGATCTTGAGGGACTGGCCCACCAACTGAGACAGTGCGCTTGATCTATTGGGAGCTCATCAAATCCAGCTGGACCAAGACTGAAGGAGCATATGACCAAACTGGACTCTCTGAATATGGCTGCCAATGGGGACTGACAGATAAGCCAATGATAATGGCACAGGGACCTATCTCTTCTGCATATATTGGTCTTTTGGGAACCTATTCTATATGGATGCACACCTTCTTAGGCTGAGATGGAGGGGGGAGGGCCTTGAGCTTCCCACAGGGCAGGGTATCCTGCCCCATATCAGGGAAGTAGGGGGAGGGCATTGGAGTAGGGGGGAGCGGGAGAGCCCGGGACAAGGGGAGTAAATGTAAATTTTTCTTTTAACAATAAAAAAACCAAAAACCAAAACAAAACAAAAAATAAGACTCTGTGTGATTCTTTTGGACCAAACAGCTGTGGGACAGGGTGGGTCAGAAACTTCCATCTACATTATGACAAAAACCTCTGAGATTAAAAAAATAAATAAATTTTCTTCTGTGTGAGAAAAAAACATGTTTTTCTTTCTTCACAACCCTAGATGTATAGGCAAAAAGGAAGGCATTAGAACAAACGATGGAGGAGGCTGGCTGGGTCACATGCTCTACGTGAGAATACATCATGTTTTAAAAAGGATATTCTCCCCAGGACATTGCTGTAGTGAGAGATACATTTGAATTTAAAACAACTCCCGGAATTTATTTAACATTTACTCCATGCCCACCACCCTTACCATTTATAAAGTTTATTTGTAGCAACTCTCTTAAAAGGCAGAAGCTAAAGAAAATTCACGATTGAAAATGAACAGGGAGTTTCATGAAAGATACAAAGAGTAAAAGTGAAATCAGAATTGAAGGTGAAACATGTTGGCTCCAGAATCGAACATCAATCAGGGTACAAGTGCCTTTCAAAGATTTAGTCTTGCAAAGAACTCAGAGAGGTGTTGGTTGTGGAGTCTTGACTGTAAACCCTGAGTTCTGCCCTTGTTGGTGGAGATCACAGACTGTGAGCAACGCATTAAGAGGCCGTCTTCATTGTCATCCTTCCCATTAGGAACTGCATAGCTACACTTTTGAGCTGGTTTCTCTATTTCTCCCCTTGCATTTTTCTCTGTGTAGTAACAGAAACACATGCTTTAGTTGGACGTGTGGACTTATTATTACATAAAACCAGTGGCATGCTAGCAGATGTGGCATGTACAGTGTTTTCTAGAAGCAGAAATGGCTGATGTTCTCAGCTGGGTACTGTCTTTGTCTGCTAAAGGCTGTCCTGACCTAACGGAATTGTTTTTACTCCTGGCTTCCAACCAACTGTCCTTGAGTTGAAAGTTATCTCCTGGAGGTTGAACTCATCTCTTAAGAGTCTGACTTTTTTTGTAAGACCAATCTGCTAGATGCTACCCAGTTCTGATGGAGTTTGTCTTTATGTTCTGAAGTCTGGCATCATCTGCCAGAGGTTGACTTCACCTCACCTCTTGGTCCCAGCCCTTAGCCTTTGGACTTTGACCTAACTTACAAGGTAAAACACCTATCTGATAGACTTTGAATTTCTCTTCTGGACCTCAATCTTATCTGCTGGAGTTTGCCCTTATCTTCTGGATTCTGACCTTATTTTCTGGAGACTTTACCTGTTAGAACTTGAATCTATCTCCTAAATACAGATCTTATCCTCCCAGGTTGACCTTATTTTCTGGAGTCTGTCTTTAACTCCAGCTGGAGGCCCTTAGTCCCAGAAGCTAATCTTATCACCTAGAGGTTGACTTTATCTTCTGGAGGCTGTGAAGGGCGACCTTGCCCCCTTGGACCTGACTTTCCCTTGTGAATGTTTGAAGCTCAGCTTGCTATTGTTGAAGCAGTTTCCGTTTAAAAACTGGAAGCAATGAAAGCGCGGGGTTAGTAAAAGATGGCAACATTTTTAAAGGAAAATAATAGGCTGTTAGGCCCAGGTGGCCCTTCAGAGAGGAGGTATCTGCCCACTGTGCATCACCTGACTCTGATTGAAAGGAAATTGCGTCTCAGTGCCCCTCTAATGCGAATACCACTCTCTGACAAGCTTTTCTTTACCTGAAGGATGCATGTCTTTATAATTCATTCCCTGAAGAGTGAACAGAGTGAGTTCTGAAATGCCTCTCTGCTTGGTTAATATCTTATATTCTCTACTTGGTTAATAACTCATGCAAGCTTTCAAAGTGCTTGGTTTAAAACGCATCACAAGTGTTCTCTGAAGAGGAAGCCTTTCAGACTCTGGAAGGCCTTCCCTACCTGCCTCCTCCTTTCTCTCTCCTGCACCTCTGGGCACAGTAACATTTTCACTGATCTGTGAACCGTTTGTCTTTTCCTTTGTTACTTGACAATCAGTGCACTCTCTGTTTGCAAGCTTGTTTCCTGACATTCCTCGAGGAGTAGAATTGCATCCCTTAATTTGGTCAATGAAATTACTCCCATAGTCACTCCGTATGCGATACTGCTAAGATTTATGATTTATTCCTATATGTTTCTATTTCTGTAAATATCCTATGTTCTTATTAGATGAGATTTCATTTTCTTTGCTCTTGAAAAATCAGGGATCTCTGATTTTGTTTTTAGTTTTATGCAATCAACAACAGTGCCTAAATTCTTTTAAACACTTAAAAATTTGCTAAGTCTTTGCAGTGAAACAACTCAATCTATGAGAAACTAATAAGCCACCTTAGGGCTGTTTTATGTTTGTCTGTCCTGCGACATTTTCAACTTTCTATGTTTCTGTGTTAGGATTGTAGTTTATAGAAGGGATTTAAATACATAGTACCAATTAGATGCACTTAAAAAAATAGCAATCTTGGTGGCCAAGTGAGTTTCCAATGTTTAAACTTTTGTTTGTATATTCAGTAGATATAAATTTATAAAGAAATCTAATTTTGCTGATGCAATCAGAATTCTACTTTCTGTAACTTAGGAAGATAGAAGTAACTAATGATTTGATCCAAGTAAAACTGCAGATTTTGACTTATACAGTTAGGGGAATTGGCATTTTCCCCCAAGATTGTAGGACTTGGTGTCATGTAGTCTTGATGGTGTTAGCAAAGTAGTTTGTTTGGTAGATAGGACCACAGGCCCAAGGGAGACAAAGTATTTTCATGTCCTGGTGGACTAAGTCATTCATTTGTTGTTCTTTGCTCATTGGCTGTCCCCCCTAAACCTGTACACTTTCATCGAACTCGTCAACTGATCAGTATTCATATTAACTAATCAAGTTCACCCCAGATCAATCCTTATTTGAAATGTGGTATGAGTTAATCAGTGATATTCCCATCAGAATCAAGTCTTCTATCCCTAGTGCTGCAGGACTACTTGATGCTTCAGAGAGCCGTGTCTGCTCTGGGGAGCAGCTTCTCTACCTCGCAACGAACCACGATCACCTCTTCTTTTACTGTCTTTACCTGTGCTTCAGACTGAAGAGACAGACACCAAGGAAACTCCTGGATCACGTGGCTTTGGAAGCGCCTGACTTCTCCAGTACCTTAAGTACCCATGGCAACCCATGGCTGGAGGCTCACAACACAGCTTGCAGAGCAGCGTGACCGTCGTTGGTCTTTGTTTTCTTCTCATTTTTAAATATGCACACAAAGTATGTAATAACTGCGTATACCGTTTATTTTTTGTTTTTTTCTTTAAATGCATTTACCCGTATTTCCACAGTTCTACATAGAAAATGATACATCATATTTTTTCCTACTTATGTTTGATTCTCTTTTAATTACCATATTTTTTATAGAATCTTTGGAGATTTTACATCATGCACCCCGATCCCATTCATATCCCAGTCTTTCCATGTTCATATTCCACCTTGAGCCTCCCAACCTCAAATTAAAAACAAAAATAAAAGAGAAAGTCACTCCGCTCCTCTCTCTTTCCCATCTCTCCACCACATTTTCATTTGTCATAGTGGCCTGGACGGCTGAGCTATGTCATGCAGTACGCATTTTTCTCCCTAACAGCTTTACTTGAAATCTTCATGGCAGTGAGTATTTGGTCTGGTTCAAGACCTCTGGCTTGTGGAACACCATTGACATTGGACCGACAATAGAACTTCCCTTGGACATTCTGCTGTTGCCCCTACTCATGGTGATAGTGTGGCTATGGTTCCACAAGACTGGTGCCATCATGTCCTTCAGCAGATAATAGATGGGGATGATATTGGGGTGGGCCTGAGTTGGTCAGCCCAGGCCTCCGACAGGAGCACCCCATCAGTGTTATTGCTGAGGCAGCCAGAAAAGGGCAAGGGCAACTCTACGGTGCCCAGGCAAACAGAGTCATCTCTTCCATGGCTTCCAGAGGTAACACTGGCCACAGACCTCATCACAGACCCTGGTGGTGGTTGGGCCATGGCCATCAGCTACAGCTTGGGCCCAGACTTCACCATGGCCTTGGGTGACAGAGCAGGCCACTCAGATTGGCATGGTCTGAGCTATAGCATGGCCTTCTGACCTGAATGTGACTCAGGTGACATTCTAAACCATGGGCATATGAATGGTCCTCAGGAGCAACATGGGCCACAGACATAAAAACAGACACCAGCTGTAATAGCCACAGAACCAGACATGGCCCTTGGCAGCAGTTCAGGCCTGAACATCACATGGCCCCAGGTGGCAGCATAAGCCGCCCTTATCAGCCTGCTCCTCATCTCCATTGTGTCTCCAGTTCTGCTTCTCCTTCTCTCCCACACATACCTGTTCATCATCAAGGAGTTCACCTGCTTACCTGAGCTGGGGCACCAGACAGGCCCGTGGCTGGCTTCTGCCCACCTGGCATCCGGTGGCCAGGGCGGGCCTCTCTAGAAAGAACTTTTACCTTCAGGTGTTCCAGTGAGATGAGTAGCCCAGGGATGAGTCTGTTTCTTTAAGAAGGTAGAGATTCAATATATGACATTTGCCAAAGAAATGAACAAAATCTAAGAAGATATATAACAGAACAATGAAAGCAGATTCTTTCAAACTCCCCAGCTCAGGTGGAAGCTATAAAGCTGAGACAGCAAACAGTATACTCTGATGTACAAAATAAATAATTCCTTTATTTCCTGTCTAGAAAGGTGACAGCCTTTGGATGGCCCCAATGGTAAGTAGCGTTTTATAGTGTTTCCATTAGAGTCCTTTCCTTCTCCAGTCCCACGCGTCTACCCTGTACAGCACTGATGGGAAAATTTGCATAAAGGTGGTGATAAAAGTTTTCTTTTGAATGGATAGTTATCAAAATATATAGGTTACAACGATATATTTTCCTGGCTTTCTACATCAGAAAGAAAACATTCTGTCTGGAAAAGCCTGAACATCTTCCTTGCCAATCGTTGCTCTCCATATGACTATAATTGCTGTGGAATTATGTGGTGTGGGTGTGGGGGCGTGCATATTTGTTAAATGTGTCAAATTCATATGACTTTAATTTTGGTGAATTATATTAACGGAAATGAGAAAAAGAAACTGTGCTGGAAGCAAATATTATAAATTCATACATCCAATATTTCAGATGTTTAATTAGCTATCCCAGCATGATCCCTCCCAGGTAAAAGATTGCTTAATTTACTAGTTACATACAACTTCATTCTTTTCCCTTCATGACATTAAGGTTTTTATTGAAAGATTTGAATTCTTTCCTGTAGGAAACTAAAGAAAGGGCCAAGAACCGTCTTTGAATGTCTTTCCCAACATTTTGGAGTAAAAAAGACAAAAATTACATATAAATTTTCGTTTGAACAACAGTTTTAGATTGGAAGAGGTTATTCTGCTGTTTCATTTTAATGATAATGAATGAATACAAATGTACAAATGTGATGGCAGGTACTGTGTTATGTTAGTTTCTTGCTCTCCTGAGAGAAGCAGCTATCTGGACTATAATGTAGTTTCTGGAATTCCATGTCCAGGAGATTTATACTCAAAATAAACACAGTGGACCAATAGGTCACAAAAGCCTCAAAGACTTATCAAGAGATACACTAATTGAGGCCTTAGAGACTGGGTCGCCGACTCAGGGCTATGCAATGCCCAATGATGTATGGACCAAACATAATCCTGTAACTGAGGGAATACCACATGGTGTAGATGGACAAGAAGGGAAAAATGGCTACCATCTCCCAGGATGCAATGCTCTTCCAGAAGCTCAAGGAAAGTCTTCCCTTTCCAAATACAAATGCTACAGTTTCTTTCACACAACAAACCACAAGACAATCTCTAAATGGGAAGCATGGAAGACAAAAGAGATAGAGAAATGAATTACCTGGGTATGGTTTATCCTACAGAACTTTTACACATTGATTCCTGTCTCTTTGAAATGCCACACTCAAGGTGAAACACACAGGGTGTGCAAGTAGGAGTTTGTTAATAAACAGTGTATCTTGAGACTCCGTGCGGTTAAGATGAAGCAATTAGGTTGGGTTTGCACCACGATTGACAAGTTTACAGCTCTCTGTTCCCCTGAGCATTGTACGCCCAAGGTGCACATAAACTCACGTAGGAGCACAAATGTAAAGATAGAATCCAGTTGGAATAGCAGAGCAGACATGCTGGAGGACATAGAGAAGGGAAAATCTATGACTTGCCTTGCAGAAGTTCTCTGGTATTTACCAATATTCTTGCATTTTCTTCCTTGAATCCTCATTGCAGGTTGCATGTTCTTGTAATCTATGATTTCTTCTCACCAAATTATGATATAGATGATTTCAACCACTTAGAAACTCTTAGCTCTTCATCTCCAGAAGACTCAGGCATTTTAAACAATTATCCTGTTGAACCACCATGTTCTCAGTTCAAGAACAATTGTGTGAAATAGCTTGCCAACACCCAAATCTGTGAATTATGTCTTTCCATATTTCAGTGTTTAGTTATTGTGATTCTGGAGGTATTTGTTGTATTAATTCTTCCAAAACAGTCTTTTTATTTTGTAATAAATAAATGTGATATAAAATGTATATAATTGGAGACCATCTTAGTAAAATTATTCCATAATCAGAAAATCAAATATTAAACTTATATATAGAGAGAGATCTTAGATTCTATGTACGTGGGTTGCTAGATAGTGTATGATAAATTGATACAAGCTCATCACCTGAGAGGAGAAAGTGCTTACATAAGATCAGGCTATAGGCAAGCCTGCCTTATGACATTTCCTTAATTAGTGATTGCTATGGAAATGTCCAGCCCATT
>JAQHUG010000129.1:3893384-3905372 GCA_028555095.1 Dicrostonyx torquatus
TTACCATTATACTATATAAAGCCAAGATGATTTCAAACATAAACGACAGACTGTGGGGAAGGTAATATGTCTCTATAGGTCCCGATTGAATTTTAAACATGCTTTTCTGGGTTTGGGAGATAGCTTAGTTGGTAAATTGCCTGCTGTGTATTCATGGACATTAAAGTCTGGGTCTCCAACACCCAGGTCAGGTTTGGTGACATGTACCCACAACCCGAATGTCTTGGAAAGGCAGGAAAAATTCTGTGGCTAATCAGCCAGCAAATCTAGATGAACCACTGAATCCATTTTCATCAAAAGACCCTGTCTCTAAAATTATGGCAGAGAACAACTGAGGCAGATACTCAACATTGACCTCAGGTCTGTGTGCTCACACATCCACATACTAAGGAAGTTCTGAATGGAGGATGCTGTTCACATGAGTGTCTGTGTATGTGGAGAGACATACTTAGAATCTCACTCTTCCCAAGAATATAAATTTATAAATGAAGCTAGTCTTTATATATGAATCAAATTTTATCATCTGCTAGCATACTAGAAAAGACGGTCTTGTGGATTTGAAATCCCTCTTGATTTCGATTCTATGTGTCTCAAAATGAACAGCATTTGTGTATGATGCTGTGAGTAGATACAATTCCATCTTGGATTTTTTTTTAATGTATAAACTTTACAGTAACAGCTGCCTGAAAAAAATTTCAGTGAAAAAAATCCAATAATATATCCAATTCAATACAAGACATACGAACAGGCAATCAGAAAAAAAGCTAGGTTTATTTCCTTTGGCACACACATTACTGCCAAAATTATTCCAAAACTTAAAAAGTATTTATGTTATAATTTATAATGACAAAGGTCTGGAGAGATTTTTTGAGGAAGAAATGTCCAATTTTGCCATCCTTTCTCAGAAAACCAATTTACCAAACTAGATATCAGATTATTACTATTAATTACATCACCTACATGAAAAGGAAAATTAAACACCTTCATATAGTACAGATAATAGTTATGAACACTGTGTAAGGAAAACTGATATATATATATATATATATATATGTGTGTGTGTGTGTGTGTGTGTCTATATTATTGCATAAGGTATTATATATATTGTATGTATATTGTGTACTCTATATACATGTTATATATATAATATTTTATTTGTCATTGCAAATACATATTTATCATCTATTGAAACAGTAGATATCCAGAGTGAGTAACCATATATTTATAGTTTGTATCAAAAACTGAATAAATGTTTATATAAATGAAATAGCTAGGACATTATTAAATATAATCAAAGTCCGCCCCTATGACTTTGCCACCCCATTGCAGATTATATTGGGAAAGAACCAATGTTACAGCAAGGCTATTGACAGAAGCACACATGATCTGGTTGGTCTCCATACCGAGCATCTCTTGTTTTCATCCTTGTTGGTTTGCTTGCTTCATGGTGATCATCACAATGATAGCAATGTTCAAAATGCCCAACTTCTAGAATTCATTCAAATCTTATTTTCAACACAAATTGAGCTCCTCTTCAGCAGCCTCACTGCTGGGATTAGAGTGGTGATAATTGTTGTCACCTTGTGTACTAACTATGAAACTAATTAAACAAAACCTCCCAGTGGCCAAGCCATTCACACTCAATAACTCATATGTGAGGAAATGGGTCATATTTGGCAGTTTTTCTCCCTAAACTTAAAAAAATGGAATCTGCCAGATTTTTATACATTTCCATAGTCAATTTTATGCAAGCTTGATTTAGCTAATCAAATCTTCTAAAAAATTAATTGCTCAGAACCTAGATAAAACATATTCTTTTGGTACAAATGACAGGTGAGTAGGTGAACTGCATGTTCATTACCAACTGCCCAACACGCTTAAAATCGAGAATAGAACACGGTTTAGACATATTGTCACTTGCTGTGAAAGTAAAGTTGTCAGTACGGTTTCTCAATGACCTTAGACATAAAATTTGCTAGTGGTAAACACTGTAGGTAAATTAAATTATGTGGATATTACACACAATAATCTTGTTCTGCTATGGGGATTTTCTAAACTATCCTGTGAGGGAATTCCATGAATCATGACTGAGTATGTAGTACACTGGCAGGATGGCATGCACTAGACAGCAGAATGCAAATACACGAGACATGCTCCCACCAGGATGGGGCATTTGCCTTGGTTCCAGTTGGTAGAGCAGTTGGGCAAGCATAGATGGTACAGCCTTGGTTTAGGAAGCATGTCACTGGGTGTGAGCGGGCTCTAAGGTTATGCTACACCATTTCCAGCTCACTCCGTCTGGTTCCTGCTTGCAGTTGAAGATGGGAGATCTCAGCTATCCTGGCCTTCAAGATCATGCTTCCCTGCCATGACAGACCCTAAGCCAAAATAAACGAGCATCAAAATGATGTGGGAGGTCCTTCTGTATATGTGTTGCTTTTATTGGTTGACAAATAAAGCTGTTTCAGCCAATGCCTGGGCAGAGTAAAGCCAGGCAGGAAATCTGAACAAAGAAATATATATAGAGAGAAGGAGAAGCTACAGAGACACCATGTAGTTGCCAAAGGAGACAGACAGCAAAACCTTAGCAGTAGGCCATAGCCTTGTAGTGTTGCACATATTCATAAAAAACGGTTAATTTAAGATGTAAGAGCTAGTTAGGAATATACCTAAGCTATTAGCTTAATAATATTGTGATTAATAAAGTTTCTGTGTGATTATTCAGGTCTGGGCAATCATGAAACAAATGAACAGTCTCTGTTAACACTGAGATGACACCAGTGTTAAAGAATATATGCTATTTGTTCTGCGTCTTCTTAAAGCATGCCCAGTGCTGGAATATATAGAATCAGGTTTTTTATTCATTAATTATTATTTTTTATAATCTTCAATTGATCGCATCTATCTTTGAGGGTTCTTACAATGTGGTACGTCTACAGAAATGGATGACTAACTGATCAAGAAACACATCAGCATTTATTATATTAGAACAAGGAATAAATTAATAAAAATTTAGTTTAACAATTACTAAATACCCTCCACTTATATTTGATGGTCAATCCTGTTCTTGGTTAAACAAATAACTTATTAATTTGTTGTAAACAACAGAGACGTGTCATAAATATTTGTACAATGAGGACTGGTGGAAGGCTCAGCTAATAACAGTGATGGCCACTAGGTTGAAGACCTGAACTTGATACCCCAGATGCACACAGTGGAGGGAGAGAAACAGTTCCTGAATCTTGTCCTCTGATATCCAATGTGTGGCATGGTACACATCGCACCACTATACACACAATGGATAAAATAGAGTAGAACATTAAATAAATGAATAGATGAGCCATTCATACAAAAGTTTCTGGGAATTTGAAAAGAAGGTGGGAATGGTTAGAAGAGGCCCCTTTTAATAAAACTATAACAGAGCTGTTGAAATCTTTTTTGAAAAGAAGTCATAGTTGTGGGATTAATATTCATAATCATTGAATCAGTTCTTTGAACCAAATTAAAAATGCAAATAATTTTAAAAAGTCAGACATAGAAAGACAGTATTCAGGAGATGGAGGAAGAAGGTTCAGAGGTTCATGGACAGAGAAATATCTAGCTGTAGCCCAGCCTCGGTCTTTTGTTTTATTATTGAAAAACATAATCACAAAGGATTGGAAAGTCCAAAGAAAATTAATTAGATAAAATGTAAGTGTATAGTCAATTCATTATACATTCTTTAAGATGAATTTCTCTTTTAAAACATGTCAATTAATTGCTGTAAACCATTTAGTGATAGAAAAAAAAATCCAAAAGACAAAATGCATCTGTAACCAACAATCTAGAAATAATTTCTTTTGGCCAAATTCAGAATGTGTAATAAATATATATGTTATATTTGCTCTGGGCAAAATGAAGGAACATGCTTCGCTCATTAAGTTCAGATCCTGTTTTGATGTCTGCGGTGCTGTCAGAGGTCTTAGGTTTGTTTGGAATGCTCATACCAGACAAGCTGTGAATGAGTGCGTTTTGGTGCCCACAAGCTAACCCTTCCCAAATGTCACCCTGCGCTCTGTACAGGAAGTTTGGGCATCATGCTGCCACTCCTGAATGCTGGCATCGTGGTGGGTTCTCCCTACCGTGGAGCTCTGTGATTCAGCTTTGTTGAATTACAGACTGGGTGTCCTCTCTAGACTCTAGTGATATTCAAAATATATTTTCAAATATAGGTTTAAAATATATTCAAATATATATTCAAAATATATTTATTTATTACTATAAAAACCAAAGTAATGAAGCTAAAATAAGTGACTGTTTAATCATCAATTTTATTTTTCAAGCTCAGCTTTGCTTGGAACACCTGTGCACTATCACTTCTTGTTTGGTTTGTTTCATCTTCTTTATGTTTAAAAATATTTCTTAAAAGCGTTTAGTGCTGTCCCAATATTATCTGATACATTTATAGTAATACAGCTTAACAAATAAACACTATTTGTTTATTTGATTTTCTAATTTAATAAAAAATATTTATATAAAATTAACATACTCCTGGTTTGTTGAGAAAGTAGAAGAGTCAAAAAAAATGTTTATATTTTAAGTAGAGTGGTGTTCACTGACACATCGACAGAGGTAGAAACACTAGAGCGTGGGTCCTTTTGACTGTTGTGCTGTTTTCATGGTTTTCTCTCTCTCCTTCTCTCCCCTCTCTCTTTTTGTACATATATATATTGTTTCTTTCGTAGATGTACTAAGAATGCAATACAAAGGCAGTTTTGTGACAGAACAGTTTTGAACTTGAAGATCTAACAAGTCAGGGTTGAAAAGACCCAGAGGACCCAGATAAAGAACACTTTGGATACTTGTTGCCTCTGTATCCCCTGGTGTAGCAGGCCCTTCTGTTTGTGTGCTGCTTTCATTGGGTAATGAATAAAGAAACTGTCTTGTCCTAGTTAATAGGACAGAACTTAAGTAGGCAGAGTAGACAGAACTGAATGCTGGGAAAAAGGGCAGAGTGGCAGACACCATGGATCTCCTGTCTAAGAGGGGTGGTGGTTAGAATCTTGCCAGTAAACCACAGTCATATGGCGATACACAGATTAATAGAAATGGATTAAATTAAGATTAAGTATTAGCCAATGGGAAGTTAGAGCTAATGGGCCAGGCAGTGTTTAAATGAATACAGTTTCTGTGTGATTATTTTGGGTGTAAGATAGCCAAGCGGCCAGGACAACAAGCAGCCCTCTCCTCCTGTTATAATTCCCCTTCTTCATGTGTGCATACCTTCTGATTAGAGAAAAATAAGATTTCATTTTCATTTTAAAATACAGTATATTTTCACTGTTGAGGCTTATATTGCTTTGAGTTTATGGGCAATTTATGTTCAAAATCATCTTCTGTGTCCATTTTTCACTTACATTGATTTTTATTTTGCCATGTGAATGTGTTTCTGATTTCTGGGACTTTACATGTGAGGGATATCTTATTTGTTGCTAATATCTAACTATACTAATTAAATTATTTTACTTTTATTATCAATTAAATTTACACATTTATTTTGCATCCTGACCACAGGTTTCCCTTCCTTCTCTCTTCCCATTCCCTTACCCCACCTCCCTCGTTCCTCTCCATCAATTCACTCCTCTTGTTTATGTTCAGAAAGGAACAGGCTCCTTCTGGGTATCAACAAAGCATGGTATATCAATTTGAGGTAGAACTAAGGTCCTCCCCTCATATTAAGTCTGAGCAAGGCAACCCTGTATGAACAATGGGTTTCTGAAAGCCAGTAAAAGAGTTGGGACAGGCCTGGCTCCCATCACTAGGAGTGTCACAAGTAGATTAAGCTATACACAATTGCCACACATATGTTCAGTCCCCTGCAGGCTCCATGGCTATCAGTCGAGAATTCATGCACTCCTAATAGCCAAGATTAGTTAATTCTATGGATTCCTTTGTGATGACCTTGATCCACCTGGTCCATACAATCCTTCTTCCCTCTTGCCAACAGGATTCCAAGAGTTCAGCCCAGGGAGTGACTGTGGATCTTTACATTGATTTCCATCAGTCATTGGATGGAGGCTCTCTGATGATAATTGGTGTAGTTACCAGTATGATTACAGGGGAAGGCCAGTTCAGGCTACCTATCCACTATTGCTAGGAATCTCAGCTGCAGTAATCCATGTAGATTCACAGGAAGTTCCCTTGCACCAGGTTTCTAGCTGACCCCAAAATGACCCCCTCTCAAGACCTCTCCCTTATGACTCTTGCCTTCTAATCACCCCTCAACCCAATCCCTCTTGTTCCCATCCTTGCTGGTCCATAGACTACCCAGGATATTATTCCTTTATGTTTTATTCTTCTCTCATATATTACATCCTGATCACAGCAAATCATCCGGGATATCAATCAAGCAGGGAATAAACAAGTTACAATAAGGCCAGCCATACACCATTACATCAAGGCTGGTTAAGAAAACCTGGTAGAAGAAAAAGGATTCAAAAAGCAGGCAGAAAAGTCAGAGACACTCCCACACTCCTAGTTAAGATTTCCACCAGGACATCAAGCTATTCAGCTGTAACATCTATGTAACATATACACTGAGGACTTAGGTAAGACCCCTACAGGCTCCGTGACCTCTCTGTCAGCCGAATGAGTCCTGCGCAGTTGATTCTGTGGGCAATATTCTCATGGTGTCTCAGAGCCCTCTAGTTCCTCTGATTCTTCTTTTTCCTCCTCTGCAGGACTCCCCAAGCTCCACCTAACTTTTGACCATGGCACTCTGTATCTGCTCTCATTGGTTGCTGGATGAAGTCTTTCAGGTCTCTTTGATGATGACTCAGCTACGCCGCAGCCCCAGAATACTTGGCCTGCATGACAAGCTATAGGTAGAAGTTCTATGGCTGGGTTAGTGTCTCAATTCCTGTAGTACAAATTCTAATTGATCTTAATAATAGAAACCCAGAATCAGATATTAGGGGCTGAAAGCTGAAAGAAGGAGAATGGTTAAGTCACTGGGGGAGTTCTTACCTCTACCAATGCTCAGACTGTTCAGATTAGACACTCACTGCATCTGTCTCTACCAAACCTCAGACTGCAACTGTTTCCACCAAACCTCAGACTCCAGTGAGATCCTATCTCCTCCTTCCTTATATCCCTCTCTTGGCCCAGCCTTATCACTCCTATCTCCACTTCCTCCACTTCCATAGTGCTAGGATTAAAGGTGTGGTCTCCCAAGTTATTGGACTGCTTTTGTGTCAGGTTTGTTTCTCTTTTAGACAGATTCAACACCCTGTAGCCCAGGGTGGCCTTGTCTCTGTCTCCTCCGTGCTGAGACCACCACTCCCTGGCCCCTAGTGGCTTAGCTCTGTACGCTCATCTTCAGCAAGCTTTATTTGTTAAGACACAAACACAGTATCACTATAAATCCCTCCACTTGGGGCGTTACCTAGTTAGAGAAGATGGCCTGTGCAGGCTCTAAGTCCCCTATTACAAGGAGCATTTGTTAGAGATAATGTCATAAATTCCATTGAGATTCCACTGCACTAGGTTTCCATCTCACCCTTGAAATGCACCCAAATTCCAGTCATTTCTCCCAATATTTTCTCCCTCCCTGAAACCTGATCATTCCTGTTCACAGCACCACCTACCCCGAGTCCATTCAAGAAATCTATCCCATTTCCCCTTCCCAGGGAGAATCTTCTGTCCCCTGCTTTAAGCCTTCCTTATTACTTAGTCCTTGGAGTCTGAGGACTGTAGTATGATTATCTTTTAACTTACAGCTAATATACATGTATAAGCGAGTTCATGCCATGTTTATCTTTTGGGGTCTGGGTTGCTTTACGCAGAATGACTTTTTCTAGTTCTATCCATTTGCCTTTAAATTTTCTGATGTCGTTGTTTTAACAGCTGAGTAGCACTCCATTGTGTAAATGTACCACATTTTTTTTTAATCTGTTCTTCAGCTGTGGGACATCTAGGTTGTTTCTAGTATCTGGCTCTTATGAAAAAAAGCTGTCGTGAAATGGGTGAGCAAGTGTCCTTGTGTTAGGATGAATCTTCCTTTGGGTGTACGTGTCCTTTACTTGCTTGGTTAGAGTGACTACAATATATTTTAAATTCTTTGTGGTTATTGTGAAGGGTGTTGTTTTCCTTATTTCTTTCTAAGCTAGTTTGTCATTTTTATATAGGAGGGCTACTGATGTTTTTGAATTAATCTTGTACCAAGACACATTGCTGAAGATATTTGTCAGCTGTAGGAGTTCCCTGGAAGAATTTTTGGAGTTTCTTATGTACACTATCATATTATCTCCAAATAGATACTTTGACTTTTTCCTTTCCAATTTATATCCTCTTAATCTCCTTTAGTTACGTTATTGCTCTAGCTAGAACTTCAAGTGTTATGCTAAATTAAAATGGAGAGAGTGGACAGCCTTGATTTTAGTGGAATTTTTTTGAGTTTCTCTTCATTTAATTTGATGTTGGCTAGAGGGTTGCTGTATATTAACTTTATTATGTGTAGGTATGTCCCTTGTATCCCTCATCTCTCCCAGATATTTTCATGAAGGGCTGTTGGATTTTGTCAAAGACACTTTCAGGATCTAATAAGATGATCAGATGGTTTTTTTCTTTCAGTATCTTTTCATGGTTGAATACATTAACAGATTTTCATATATTAAACCATCCCTGCATTCCTGGGATAAAGCCTACTTGATTATGGGGAATGATCTTTTTGACGTGTTCTTGGATTCTGTTTGCCAGAATTTTATTTAGTATTTTTACATCAGTGTTCATGAGGGAAATAGGTCTGCAATCCTCTTTCTTTGTTCAGCATTTGTGTTGTTTCTTATTAGGCTGACTGTGGCCACATATAAAGAATTTAGCAATATCCCTTATGTTTTTATTTTGTGAAATAATTTGAGGAGTATTGGTGTTAACTGTTTTTTGGAAGTCTGGTATAATTCTGCACTGAAACTACCCGACCCTGGGCTTTTTGAGGATGGGAGACTTTAATGACTACTTCTATGTCCTCTATGGTTATAGGTTTATTTATATTATTTGTCTGATTTTGACTTAACTTTGGTAAATTATATCTTTCTGGAAAATTGTTTATTTCAGATTTTCTAATTTTGAGAAGTACAGGATTTTGAAAATCCCTAAGAAACGAGCTGAATGCTTAAATGTATGACTGTAATATCCAGATAACAAGTCCATTGTAAAAAGCTAGTCGCAAGGTTGAAATGCCATAATGTGGGCACCGCAGTTACTTTCCGCAATGGGGACCACAGTGTCCCCATTGACAGTGGCATGTCAATGAAGGGGGCTGTGCAGTTGCAGAGGAGATTTGATGGAGGGGGCAAAGCTTTTGACCAATCACATCAAGCTGGGGTGCGGCCACTCGGACCCCAGGTAGAAAAATCAAGGGAACACATGTGTGCGCTCTCTCCATGTGGTGTCCGCCGGACCCGGACGGATAGGACTTCGGACCTTCCACCCTTGTAGCGTGAATCTCCCCTCCTTCCATTCATTAAAAATACCCGTTCTTATTGAGCTTGCTTGGTTATTTATTGTGCCGACCTAATACATCTACAGTTTCTCAATAGCTACTTTGGTCTTAAACTCATGTGCAGTGGAACTCTAGAAACTAGTCTTATTTTAACTTGTTCTTATACCGACATAATCATACAGTTTGATACTTTATTTTTAATGGAAGAAAGCTCCATGAAGACCAATTAGCCGGGAGTTCACAGAAGTCATAGTATGGCTTCAGGATAAACAAGCTCTTCTCGCCAGAAAGCCTTCAGGCAGTAAGTTACAGACTCCAGAAACTAGGCCACTGCAGTGTCCGCCACAGAACTTGCAAGACTTTAAACATTTGTTCCTCGTAACACAATGTCTGTGTGGCATTGACCCCCACCACCCACCCATCATGGACCCCACAATGCGCAGAGGCAGACCACAAGTATCTCTGGACTCTTTCCACCTTCAGCTTCAAAATAATGATATATTTCCCAGATTCCCATGTCAGCATTAGATGCAGTATTTTTGCATTTTAAAAAGGCTTCCTTTGTTTTTACTAAGACACAATATTTATACAACTTTACAGAGAACATTAGGAAAACCGAAGACAGGTGTGAAGTGCATACTAATAAAACAGGGGCAGCACACATTTGCATCTTTCAACTATTAATTACTGTGTGTGTCTGACTACACCCTTTCAGTCATTTTGACACATATTTCATAGTGCGTTCCTTGATACGCATCTTACCACACCGGAAAATGGCTAACCCCTTCTATCTGCAGCTTGAGACCGCTCCCTGAGCCCTTCCGTTCCCTGTTCATAACATTTCTTTCACCTTCCTCTCAGACCCCATATTTCTGGGTTTCACCTACTGTACTTAATAACCACTCACAACGTTCAGGTTGTTGAAAATGACAGGATTTGCAAATTTGAAAATATACTTTTAATGAACATGGATTTTACTAAAAGAATTCAGTGTGGTATTTCAACACACATACATGACTTGCAGGGATGAATTACGGTACTACTTCTGTCTCCTTTTTATTTTCTTGCTTGAAGATTTCAAGCTCATCTCTTCTGGAGTGGTCTAAGATATATGATAGGGAAACATAATCCTGCCTCTGTGCTGGGAATCCAGAATGTCTTCCTTTTTTTTTTCAATCTCCCTGTACATACTCACCCACTCTTCCCTTTAAGCTGGTCAGAATTCTACATTCAGTCTGACATGATAAAGGGTATAGATAATCCCATTTTGTGCCTAAATTATCTCACACCACACAATATACTTAAATTCCATTAATTTTTGCTTCAAATGTCAGAATTCATTCTTTACTGTGATTCAGTAATGTTGCAAGCACAAAGATGGATGTACACACATATACACATACACTTGTGTGCACACACAGAAACGCTTTCATATGTTGGCAGGTCTTCAGTGATTTTAAACCTTAGGTTTGTAGATAACGTCACAGTAGGAAATGTCCCCTTCCTAGTCATAATCTGTGACAGTAATCGGTGACACAAAACTGTTTCTCTGTTTTCAAGAAACACCTACACTTTTTCCACAATGGCCAAGCAAATTCTCACCTGTTACTGACACAGTGTAGTGGCCTCTGTTTGCCATGACTGCCATTCTAACTCGGGGGAGAGCTGTCTCGTTGTGATTTTATGTAGTGTGAGATTCTGTGTTTCTTCGTTAGCTTTTCACACTGGACTCTCAGCTGTGCCTATCTCTTCCCATTAGACTTTCCATCCTATGAAGTATGGCCCATTTTTCCATGTGTTTCACCCTATAAACATAGCAATAGCACCCAGTGGATAATCAAGCAGTTACTGGGTAAGTGACTCTTCGCCGGTGCTGGCCATGAACTTAGTCATGAACTGGGAAACTGTGCTAGAGGAAATCAGGTTATGTGAAGAGAACCTATTACGTCAGGGTGGTTGAGTCTGGTCAGGATGTCACAGCTTCTTCATCTCTGTACAGTCCTGTGGCTGATGTCGCAAGCATTCCAAAGGTTATCACAGTGAGTTTCTTCTGCAGCCTGTCACCCTGACTGCTGGGAGTTGGTCACATGGCTGTGAACGCTCACTGTGTGCTGTCGACAGAGGAGCATTTTTCTACAGAGATGGAAATTTTAATAGGCTTCTGCAGCAGGTTTCTTTCAAAAATTCCTGATTGAGGAATATTAGAAGTGACTTTTGGGGCTTTGGGGATGACTCACTGGTTGAGAGCATTGGCTGCTCTTGTGGAGATTCAGGCTTGGTTCCAAGATCCCACATAAAATTCAGAGCCACATGTAGGTACTTTTCAGGGAATCCAAATCCCTCTTTTGGCCCATTCAGGCACCCATACACACTTACACATACACATAAACACAATCAAAATTGGTTAAGACTGACTTTTTCACTCAGGAATGCTTCTGTGGAAGTCTCTGATTTACTCATGAGAAAGGACAGGAACTGATGCTGCCATGATGGGCCATGATAGGCCA
>JAQHUG010000129.1:3906134-3918394 GCA_028555095.1 Dicrostonyx torquatus
GCCATGATGTGTCATGGTGGGCCATGATGGACCATGATGTGTCATGGTGGGCCCTGATGGGCCATGGTGTGCCATGATGGGCCATGATGAGCCATGATGGGCTCTCTCATGCTTCATCTCAGTCCTCCCACCCTGACAGTCTGACTGAAACTTCTTGTTGTATTGAAGGATGGCCACACTGTATATGACTTACTTAGTCCCAGAGCCTTGCAGGATAGTTCTGGGCAGGATCGTGCCTCTCTGCTCTCCCTCCCACATCTGTCCACACCACTCCCCCTTCCCTATAAATCTCATCTCTGTGTCTGCTTAAGTTTAACTCTGTTCATCTATGTGATCAATAGGTTTGAAGTGGCCTGTTGGGGCCTGATGGGACCAGCAGTGGGTACACAACTAAGGCAATGACTTCTTCAGGAATCTATTAATAGTTTATGTTTTAAAAAATCTAGTTTTAATTATGTTTGACCATGTGAATGCAGGTGTTAATGCCAGAGGCTTTGAATCTCCCTGGAGTTGGAGTTGTTGACATTTCTTATTGCTATTCAATGATATAGGTGTTAAAAAAACACAACCCAAGTCTTCTGCAAACCAATACATGATATGACCCATCATGTTGTCTCTCCAACCTAGACCCCAGCACCTGTAAGGACAGCTGTTGTATGCTCAGGGTAGCAGGAGCTGTGCCACTCTTAGAAGCTGGCATTTTGAAGCTCCTCTCCCTGTCTTCTGGCTCTTGCAGTCCTTCCCTCATCCTCAGTGTCCCCTGAGCAATAGAGAAGGTGGCATAAATGTCTTGTGTGGAGCTCAGCACTCAACCATCACTTACTCTCAGTGCCTTGTATAACCATCAGCGTTTGAATTCACCAAACTTTACCACAAAGAGAAGTTTCTTTGGCAAAGATGGAATAATTTTTGGGGGGTATAAACAGAGATACTTAGAAGTCATTTTTTTAATTCAAGTAATTCCTGCAAAAAGCCATACTCGTGGGTTAGGCTGGTGGCTTGCGAGTAAATTGTTGGCTGCACAGGCAAATGAGCAGCAGTTTTCATACTTCAGACCCACCTAGAAGTATGGTGTCGATGTGTGGTGTGCCTGCAATACTATGGCATGGGAGCAGTAGACAGGGGATCCCTGAATGTCTGGTTTCAAGGGCAGACCCTGTCTCAACTTAGAAGCTGGAGAGAAGAATGAAGACACCTTGCATCATCTCCTGGTCTCAACCCATGTGCCAGACACATAGACACATGCTCACAGACTAATGAGTCCTCTTGTCAAGACCAAAGAATGCACGTATGCATGCCATGCATGCTTATGCATAAAATCACCCTTGTTGCAAACCATAGCACTTAAGCTATTATTTTAACTGACACATGAATTCATACATTATAATAAGTTTCCATGCCATGCTTTGATAAGGTATATATATTGTATATTCATCAAATCTTGAGACTATATTCTTAAATACTCCTGTAAAAAAATTTTTCTCCAAGAATATTTGAGAGAATTGGGCTATTCATTTCCCAACCTAGAAATGAGTCTACATTCTGCATATACATAATATAAATAATACCGGATGAGAAATATGTGCAAGATCATCAAAGGAAATGCATAGCAATGCATAAAGTTTCAACCAAAAATATTACAAACGATGTTATTATGCTCTGACAGGGATATTTTGCCTTTGTTTTAGACCCAATTATACCCAGCAGCCATCAGTATGCTGTGCTCAAGGCACGCGTTCTAAATGAAGTACTTCTGCGTTTCTTGACTAGCAAAGCGACTTTCTATTATCCAAAAAGAAGCATTGTATGTGAAAGGCATCATAAAGTAAAAGCTAAAGACCCGTTTGCCGGTGGAAGACATCACTGGGTATAAAGAAGAGGTAAGTGCATCCTATACAGAAGCTATTAGTCTCTCGCTCCTGCTAACTGTCTGTCTTGGGCTGGTCATTTAATCTTCCCATCTCATCTCATCATCAAAAAGACAGAACAAAACAAAACAGTATTTAATATAGATTTTGAAATAGCTGGGAGTATTTTTTTTAATCCTCATAAAGACTATCTCATCCATTCCTCTTGAATTACAGTTGTTTCCTTTGCTACAGAGACAAACAGAAAGTTTGTCCCAGTTGAGTGTTTAGTTTCAAAGACACAAAAACGATTTCGAAGGGAAACGAGGTTAAGGCCCTCAGTGGATCACCGTGGTTTAAGTGTGAGGAACAACCTCATCCTGCCGACAGACCCAAAGACAGAGAAACTCAGTTCTCTTGTGCTGCGGTACCCAGACTCACGTAAGCCGCCACCTTCCCAGCCCACCAGTGCTATGAACATCAGGTTTACTCTGTGCTGACAGCTGAAAATAGAGCCCTGGGGTCCCTGAGATGATGCTGTCTATGGAGGGATCTTCCTGCATCTGCTCTGAGACAGTGTCTCCACACATCACTTCACCTGCGTGTTGTGGAGAAGCTGCCAGAAACAACGTGAGGGAGAGCTGTCAGGGAACAAGAGTTCCGTGGCTCCAATCACCAAGAGAAATTTGAAGAGCTCAACTACCATACTGACTATAAAGGCACTATATAAATTTAATTTTTCTGTGACTGTATCCATCCCACTCACTTGGGACTATATTTGGTGATGTAAAATGAAAAAAAATCAATTGTTTGCTTTTATTAGCAATACCTTGTTTAAAAATATATTTATTTTAAAAAAACTATTTTTTTCTCATTTTACATACCAATCCCAGTTTCCATTCCCTCCCCTCCTCCCACTACTTCCTCCTTCCCTCCATCCTACTCCCCATCCACTCCTCAGTGACATGAGGAGTCAACAAAGTCTGACACATTGCTCTGAGGCAGAATCAAATCCCTCCCTGCTATGTGTAGACTGAACATCTCCCTCCCAATAGAATCGGTTCCAAAAAGACCGTCAGTACAAGCAGTAGGGATAAATCCTGGTCTCACTGCCAGTAGCAATATGCTCTGAGACTATATTTACAGGACCTTAAGGTCAGTTACTTTTAAGAATGAGAATACCATATATTTCACTACTGTTTTGACTTGTTCTAAAACTTCAACTCCAAAAGTTCCTAGCCCTATCACTCTGGCATAGTAAGAATAATTGTCACTGGGCGGTAGAGGCACATGCCTTTGATCCATGCCCTTGGGAGGTAGAAGGAGGCAGATCTCTGTGAGTTCGAGGCCAGCCTGGTCTGCAAGAGCTAGTTCCAGGACAGGCTCCAAAGCTACAGAAAAACTCTGCTTCAAAGAAACAGAAGAAGGAGAAGGAGAAGGGAGGAAGGGGGAAGCGGAAAGAAGAAGAAGAAGAAGAAGAAGAAGAAGAAGAAGAAGAAGAAGAAGAAGAAGAAGAAGAAGAAGAAGAAGAAGAAGAAAGAATTATTACTGTTAGGCAGGGTAATGGGAGTGGGTGTTCCAAGTTCTTGTCCTCTTATCCAAAGAACTGAAAATGAGGCCACACAGAGATCGTTAGGGAAAGTATCAAAATAACTTTGCTTTGGATAAAGAGATTGTAGAGATTAAAAGGGGACACGCTGTCGAGATTGACAACTGGCTATGAGTGAGAACCTTCAATGGTGACGCGCTATATGTAGCCTGGGATCTCTCTTTATGGCATCTGAGCATAGGAGAGGCTAGATGCTGAGGGCGATAGTTTGGGTAGTTTTGATTGACAGATTCAGTTATAAAATCATCTCTTCTACTGCACATGTTCTTTCGCACACTACATCTGATTTCAATCCCACACATGCCCGGCTGTGCACAGGGAGCAGCGTGATGGATAGCGCACCCTCCTGCAGAGGTATCTAGAAGATTCAGTTTTTGCAGGGATGTCAGTCAGCCTGGTTTTGCTAGATTGGCCTCTCTGCTCCTCATACCCAGACACTTTGGGAAAACACTGGAACACAAACTGTCAAAACTGTGTCATTAGCAGTGAAAGGAAACCCAGAATATGGTTGAGAGCTGTGGGTCCATGTAACCCGATATGGGTGAGAGCAGAAGGGATCCAAGGGTGCTAGCTGCATTGTTTAGAGATGACTGTGTGTACATAAGTGTAAGCGAAACCAACTAGGCTTCCAGGGGAGTGCAAAACCCAAAACAAGATGGGGGTTCTGAGACAATAAGCCATCCCTATTAATGTCAACCTCATAATGTTCTGAGTTGACAACTCAGGGAGTAATAACAAAGAGATGTAAATTAGTCCCTTCCATTGGTTGTAAATATAAAACAGTGTTACGTACTACAAATGTTCAGACTAAAGTAGGAAAAGAAGGAAGTAAGTTCTTGTATAAATAACAGGTACTTTTACTGTATTGGGGAAGAAGTAAACAAATATATGCATTTTACAATAAGTGAGCCAAAGTTTCTATTTCTTTTAAACGGAATTTGATTTGTGTTTTGAGAAAGTTGAAGTTGTTGGTTTCCATTTCACAGGTAGTTTATCTCAATAAATGCATGCCTTCTCCCTTTTCCCTAAACGCCAAGGTGTGACTGAACAATAGAACTGGGACAACCCAAGTGACATAGAGAATCCATAGTTGAATCCTACAAAAATGAAAGCCCGGACATTCCTTTTTGGAGTTCCATGAGAGCCAGGCCTAAGTTTTTTTAACTTTTACAAGTGAGTTCAAAATCGCATAAAAACTTGGACATGGAAGACGTTTCCAGGGCTCTAGAGAATCAAGACATGGTGGGATGCAAAAGGGAGGGGAGTGAAGAGGCATTAAAGTTATCAACACTGCTCCCGACCAGGGGAACCTGGGCAGATGGCAGCGTGGCTGCTGTCACTCAAGGATGGAGCCTTCTTAGTTCAGAGCTGGCTAGACACACAGAAGTACATGCTGGGCATTGCAGCAAACAGACTTAAAGTTTCCACAGATGAGGTAAGAATTTAGAGAATGAAAACAATTTTA
Organism: Dicrostonyx torquatus; assembly: GCA_028555095.1. Taxonomy (NCBI): domain Eukaryota; kingdom Metazoa; phylum Chordata; class Mammalia; order Rodentia; family Cricetidae; genus Dicrostonyx; species Dicrostonyx torquatus. The sequence goes on from JAQHUG010000129.1 coordinate 3,911,056, forward strand.
ATTCAAATTATGAAAAGAATGTTATTTTCTCTCTTTGATTTTTCTCACTCGTCTTTGCATCAGACACATGTGAACCAAGAAAAATGAAAAAGTGTTTGCAAAGCTACAGAAGAGAAATTCATAGATTTTGTACCGGATATGGAACTCTTTCCTACTAACCTCCTATAAATTAAAGAGTCATTCTCGTGAGATAATTATGTGGTAAGCATAACTGGTCATGCACAAAATTAAACACTGTAGATCACTTCCATGTGTGACTCCTTGAGAGTGTACGTTAAGTTTAAACCTGTGTTTCGAGATGGGTTTACGGAAGTTTCAGAAAATAGAATGCTAAAATAGAATCATTGAGCATCACTCTCAGAGGCACTGATCGCTCATGCGTATGTTACCCAGGCTTTTGGGGGTCTGCGGAGATCTTCCTGGCAGTTGTTCAAAATCACATTCTCAGATATGAAGGACATCAATATTCACTTCTAATGAGTTTTCATTTGTCCCGGTGCAGCCTGGGACCGCATATCTCAAAACAATCGGGCCGCTGCGACTTTATATATCATTTTCTCTTGTTCTCCAAGTAGCTCAGGGTTGGGTTTACAGACTACCCTGTCAGACTTCATAAATCAACCTTTAGGAAAGAGGATAAACAGTAACACACCAGGAACCATTGGACAAATGCTTGAGTACACAGTCACGGCTCACTGCGCATCCTTCCTTTTTCTCTCCCTCCACTCCTGCCCAGCTTGCTTACAGGCGCAGGCACATCTCCACACTCAACAGACACATCGAGGTTGGTGGTACACAGGCACACGTTCAGAAGCAAATGCATGAGCCCTGTTCTTGCAGAGTCTTTATTTTTTCTCTTGCAACAGATGACAAAGAGTTCCTTACCTCATGATGGGACTGGCGAGCCTGAGACACACGGAATTTCTGATGGCTCCCCAAACAGAATCTAAGGCGACATTTACAAACCGGTGTGACGTGTTCTTTGGGAGAGTCTAGCAATAACACAAACTTTTCCCCCATTCCTTGCATAATTTGAATTTAGGATGTAAGGAAATTAAATGCTAGTCTGACTGGTGGACTGGTTGTATATGTGACTGGATAAAGGGGTGGACAGCACTTGGGGGGGGAAATGTAGATGACTGGATAAAGGTATGTGTGTCACTGGGGGATGTATATACTGGATAAAGAGGTGTGTGCCACTGGGGGATGTGTATGACTGGATAAAGAGGTATGTGTCACTGGGGGATGTAGATGATTGGATAAAGGTATGTCTGTCACTGGGGAATGTATATGATTGGATAAAGGTGTGTGTGTGTGTGTGTGTGTGTTTGTCACTGGATAAAGGGTTGTCTGAGGCACTGAGGGATACATGTCTGTGCATTTGTGGCATCTTCCTAGAGAAAGTCAGCATGTGAATTTTTAACTGGGAGAAAAAGACCGGCTAGAATAATGTACAGAACTATTTAAGAATGTAGGGCTGGGTGGGGAAGGGTGCTGGAGATAATTTGGGGGAGGAAGTAGGAAAGGGAAATGGGAGTTGGGTAAGGAGTGGGAAGGGAAGGGGTACCATGAGAGGAAGCTAGAGGAGGGACGTCAACCACATTTTTCTGTCTGAGGGACTGTGTGTGGATGCTGCCGCTGGTTGCTGACAAGGTCTGCCAGCTATCAGAATGAAAGATTGTCCAGGAAGGTAGTCTCCCTTTCAATAAAGAGGGAAAAAATATCAACTTCTTCTCATAAAAAGACAAGGGAAACTTATTGTTAATAAGATGTATGTGTCCTATGAGAAACAGACTCGAAAAGACCAAACTGAAACACTGACTTCAAATGGAGATGGACAGGGTAATTGCAAAGGAACCTGCGCAGATAAATACATGGAGACAATGTAGTGTACAGCCGCTGCTGCAAGACTTTCTTACCCGGTGCAAACGGTAACTCAAACACGGTAGACACAGATGGGCCAGCAGACTAGATATCCCAGACATGAATCTTATGTTAGTCTTCCAGGAAAATGGAAGAAATGTTTCTTTGTGTTGACTTGAGTGTACAAAGTTGCAGAAAGGACTGACTGATGAGCAGGCAGAGAATATTCTGCAACCCCAGTCGTTAGTAAAACACAAACAAACACATAAGTAGCTAGAGTGACTGAAAACGCAGGGAGGCAATTGCAATGTGGGCTGACATCTAGAGAAGTGGGTTCTTTAATATATTGCTCACAGAAGTGAATGATGTGGTCGTCTGAAGAACTAAGCACACTTTGCAGACAGAAATTTTGCTTCTCAGTATGAAGACATGGACAAGCAATCAACCAGAATACGGGTTGCTTTACATGGTCACAGGGGCTTAGCCAGTGAGAACAGCAGACAACAGAGAGCAGAGGAACAAACGTGGCATGGATATGCAATGTATTATTATTTGGTGGCTAGAAAGGAAAAAATCCTGCTTTGTATACTGTACTATTGATGAAGCTTAAAGTGCTATGCTTGTAAAAGAGACTGGATATCGAATATAACATATTGATTATGTTTATACAGAGGTGTGAATGTGTGAACAAGGGAATCTAGATACAAGAAAAGGTCATTGCTGGCTTGAGGGATTAGAAGGACGTAGAAGGTATGTGCCCTGGCTTCCTTCTGATTTCTCATGCACTAGAATTATGCTGTAACAGTAACTACGGAGTTATGGAAACACCTCCAAAATCCATGTCAATAACCTCCCCTCGCTAGAGAGAATACAGTAACTGAACAGTGAAGAAAGGTGAGAAATGGCAGATGTGTGTAGATATTTCATGATGCGTTCGGAGGTTATACATGCACAATGATCCAGTAGAATTCCAAATTCTGGAATTCCCAGCATCGTGGATCAGTCAGCAGAGGCAAATTGTCTAGACTCACTTGCAAAATGAAGAGTCTATATTTTCAATCATATTTGAGAAATGTAGATAAAGAATCTCAGAATTCCCTGAAATTGTTATATCAGAATGATGAAAATACCTTCCTTTATCTCCTCTCTCCCTCCCTTTCTTTCTACCTCTTTTCATTGGCAGACAAATCAGCTGATAACAGCTTAGGACTGGGAAGCGGAGGCTGTAGAGATAACAGGGAAAACCTGTTGTATGGTACTCGCTTTCAGTTACAAACACTGTGAGGTTAAACAGTCTTCTGAAGTTGTCAGGTAGAGACAACGAGTTCATGGACTTATTTTTGTTATTGTTATAAAGTAGACACTGTTTGTTCCATGACTAGTATTGTAGGGTTTGTTGTGACATATAAGACAATATAAGTATACTTTTCAAAACTACACACATATTCATGTATATGTCTCATTCTGAATTGTAGACTCAAAGAACAATAAAAATTTTCACATATGGGATTCATGGGTGAAAGTTACATTCAGCTGTTAGGGCTTTGTTTTTTTCTTTTCCTCTTTTTCCTTCCTTCTTTTTTAATGGGACAGGTAGACAAGGCGAGCTATAATCTAAATATAAAGGTCTGGTAGTAAGGCTCCATATTTTCTGACCATGGTTGTTGTATTATACAAGTGAACTGTATATCACCTACTACCGTCAAATAGAAACCCACCCTGGACTCTAAGGAAGTAATAAAACTTTGATAGTTATAATGAATCCTTGACTCTTGAGTGAGTTACTGAATGGACAGAGGCAATTCAATTACCTCGCCTTCCAAGATGGGGCTGAGCCACTGCCTGTGAATTACCTCCTTAGTGCCTACAAATTTCCCTGCTTTAGTGCCAAATGGACACGTTTCCAAGCCAAAGTATACCAACACCCTTCTATTTTTGTTTTAGAGTGAATTTTAAATCAGATGTTTCATTTTAATTTAAAATACATAAAATCCATAATTTAAATATAAGTTTAAAAAGAAACGGGTTGAGAAATGCCCCATTAAACCAGGTATTGTCAAAGAGAAAACTACATGGAAAGGATGCCTGTGGGGTGCCTTCCAGAGCGTCCTGTTTTACCTTTCTCTCACTGACCAGCGAGTTTCTGCAGTTACTAGGGATGGTTTGTGAGAATCATAACTTTGATATAAAGCTAAAATAACTGCTCTTCTTCTTAAGCTATTAAGTAAAATATAAAATTTGCTTAAATGTGCTTTACCTTACAGAGCGCAGCGCACAGCTACGCTGAATGGGTACATACATAAACTCTAGGTCCTCTTCTGAAAATAACATCCAAAGTTAAAACTTCCAGGTTCTTCTAAGTGTTCTTCTAAGTAGAGATAATTTGTAAATCCAAATTCTCCAGTTACGTATCATTCAAATATTTATTTAATATGTAGTATGTTACCAAACCCCTTTTAGGTTGAAGATCTAACCAAACAGATGTATGTCACCATGGGCTAATTAGGTTTAAAATCTTGTAGTGTATTCAGATATTAATGAAGAATTTAATATCTATATGAAACAGGATGTCATGTGATAGTATAACGGAATAGAAACTCTAGGGAGATAAGATCCCCCAGCCAGGTTTTCTACAGCAGTTGGGTATAAAAGAAGGAAGCATCGGTTTTCCATGCCAGTGTTAAACAGCATGAACTGAAGAAGGAAAGGACATCTTTACCATGTGGCATGCAACAGAAGAGAGAGGAGGGGTGTGGGCCACCTTCTGACACTGACAGCGAGCCCTGCTGGCAAAGCGTGTCAATTCCTGTGGGCATATGAGGTTCCTGTTGTGGGCTTAGGTGGTACATCAAGGTTTAGATCAAGGAACGATCCCCAGACATGCCAGAATGAAGACTGGAAGCATTCTGGACTATTGTCTTGGTCACTGTTCAATAGCTGTGAAGAGACACCGTGGTCAAGACAATCTTACAAAAGAAAGCATTTGACGGGGTGTTTCTTATAGTTTAGAGGGTCAGGTCATTATCATCACGGCATGGAGCATGGTGGTAAGCGGTAGCTGGGTGCTATGTCTTGATCTGCAGAGACAGTGAGAAAGACCATGGTCCTGATGTGAGAGAGAAATCACAAAGTTAACTCCAAGTGACACCCTTCCTCCAATAAGGTGATACTTAGTCCAACAAAGCTCACTCTCCTAACTCTTCTAACCTCCGAATAGTGTCGCTATCTGCCTAAGCATTCAACCATACAGGCCTATGGGGCCATCCTTACTCCAACTCCCACAACTATGGATACGACTTTGTAGCTACTTTGAAGGTAATTGAAATTATGAGAATCAGTAAATTCACACTGGACGAGTGAGCAGAATGGATTTTTTTCCCCTCAGATATCAGCAAACTCCCAAAACAACAACAACAAAGTAAATAAATAAGAACAAAAATAAAAGTGCATGACGTGTTGGAATAGCTCCTCCTCAGATACACCCTGTTTGCTTTCTTTAGATCTCTTAGTTATGGTGCCTAATTATTTTCTTGATTCTCTGCCCTCCCTAAATGATGAAAATCTGTTAGGGAGGAGTTTGTCTGTGGTTATTGGAAGATGAATAAGTAAAGCGAAGGACTATCTTTAAAGTAAGAGAGTTCTGAACATTCTCAGTATTGGAGGAAGAAAAGTTCAGTATGCAGGAAACAGAAAGGAAAATTAACAGTACTCGGGAGGCAGAGGCAGGAGGATCTCTGTGAGTTCGAGACCAGCCTGGTCTATAAGAGCTAGTTCCAGGACAGGCTCCAAAGCCACAGAGAAACCCTGTCTCGAAAAAAAAAAAACAAAAAAAAAGGAAAATTAAGAGGATAAAATCCTCCAGAGATTTAAAACACAACATCACTCTCTGCAGCAACATCATTTTCTATTTCTACAAGAGACTCAATTTCTCTATTTCTACAGGAGACGATAATTTTTTTTCAGGCCTTGTGGTCGCAATTTCAAGACGACAATTGCATTTTTTGAAATACACCAGCCTTAGGAGGAAAATAATTCAGGGGGGGAAATGTGCTTAAAAATGAGGTCAATAAGAAAGACAGTTCCAGAACCCTTTGTCTGCACAGCACACAGCGATTGTCATGAAGCTATCGGAACTTCAGAGAAAGCCATGTCCACACACCTCTAAGAGATAAAAGATACCGGGTATTTCTTTGGTGGTTTCTATAACTCTCTCACACCAGGATATTTCAAAGGTCTCTTTAGATAGCTACAGCTAAACTGTGTTTCTTCAGTACCACAGAATGACCAACGCCTCTCACGAATTTATCAGTGTGTGTCTTTTTGTGTGTCTGCCCATCTATTTGTCGGTCTACATACCTATTTACTAATCCATCTATATGTACATATATATATATATGTGTGCATATGAATTATATATGCATATATTACTTATACTATTGCCATATAAAATAAATGCAGTCAGCTGTTTCTTGTCTTCACTTGTAGCAATTGTTAAAAGAAGCGAGAAGATCATGAATTCCAGGTTAATCTAGGCTGCATAATGAGACTGCCTCAAAAAACAAATCACATGAACAAAGGGATGGAGTACACACGGGGGACTAGAAGGAGCTAAAGCAGAAGCCACTTCTTAATGACAAAGCAATGTGGAAATAAGTGTTGGCACACGGGCCGTAGCAGAGTTCACTCACCTTAGTCTTACCCATTCATCCGTAAGCCCAGAGTTACTCTTCCAGAGCATGAACTGAGTCTATGTTGCAACTCCATGTCCTTCATAAACACCTCAGCCCAACAGTAGAGTGCACGTTCTCTGTCCACAGACACTCTTGGTCTTTCTTTCTTTGGAATTTGGCCCAGCCTCTTCCCAACCATCCATCTCAGTTCCCATACATGCTAAACTGCCCTATCACATGTGAGTCCTGTTTGCTGAGATCCTAGACTGTGGTTTTCTTCCCTGGACCAGTTCTGACTGCTTCCTATCTATGTGTAGCCTACTGCCTGCTCATGCACTCTAACCCCAAAACAGTGGTTCATTCACATCTGGAATCTCCTTCAGCCTGCAACCGTCAGATTTTTATTGTTGATGCTGTCACAGTTCCCTAAAGAAGCTGTCTGTTGCCGCCAGTTAGACTGAGTTACCAGGGCAGTTTAAGTAAGCATTAGATGTGAAAAATTGTGTAAGTCACGTGGATTGGGTCTGCCTCTGCCTCTTGGCTGTGGGCTTGAACATCCACTGCCACTAACAAGAAGGCTCATCAGAGAAAGTCTGCAGCAATCCCAGCCTTGTGCTCACTGAAGGTGGTTTGCAGGCATCATACATGCCTCTGCTGGTATTCAGAATGCCAGGGAACCGAGTGTGACAGGGAGGTGGGAACTAAGTGTGAGAGGCATAGCAATGCACAGAGGTGCGCACCGATTCTGGTGACATAGTTACACAGACACACCTAGGGTCTCACATTAGAAGACTCGCATTTGTTTT
>JAQHUG010000129.1:3951678-3966547 GCA_028555095.1 Dicrostonyx torquatus
AGTAATACAAAATACAGGAGAACACTCCCACATCAGAGCCTCTGTGGCCAGGGTTGAGAACTATTCTCTTCAGAGATTCTGGCCACTAGTATGGTTCTCATGCTCCAGTGGATGAGCCCATTCCAGTACACATATATACAGGAAGGACTGCCTGGGCATGACAACCTGAATTTAGTGTATTATCTAAAACGGGAGTACATAGAGTTGAGAGAGGACGTGTTAAGGAGGAGAGGGTCAGTTGAGGGGGATGGGATCTTATTTCATTGCAGAGTTTTATGAAATTCTCAAGAATAAAGAAAAAAATTGCAAAAGTTAGTAATTCAATTTGTCTTGTGAATTATTGAGAATGTCAAGTGTATATTAGTCTTACAGAGTCTATTTCTTTTTCAGTTTTTGTCTGGACCTCTTCTTCAATTTTGATGATTTTTATGGTGCTGGCCTCGAGATTAATGAGAATCAGAGTCTCAAGTACTGTTAAGTTGACCCAGGAAAAGATTTCTAGGACGCCGTACTTTCCATTTGTGGAAATTCCATTTGATCTTTTATGAAATGCCATTTTCTCCCTGAATTTACCAATTACTTCACAAATAGCATCTCTCTTTTTCTGCGTTACCATCCACATATTACTATTCTAAATTAATGAAAGAGAAATAATGAGGGATAGGTTGTGTCACTGATGCGGTGGTTTCTCTATGTCCAAGGTCCTTGGATGAGAAAGTCCTTACGTAACGGTACCATGTGCGATCAATACACACAATGAAAGTGTTAACCCAAGAAAAATTACATCGTGGATATTATTCATAATTCCTTATGTGATTTGTACTTATCAAAAAAGAGTAATGACTTCAGTATGTCACCATAAATGTACCAGCTCTAGAGTTTTCTTACTACTTATTTCAGTTTCTAATACTCTACAATTTTAATTAATCACAAACAGGTTTTGCAATTTAACTGATATTTTCATTTAACTTTATCTATATGGTTTTGGCCCTTAACATATATGGCTTCAGCCCTGTAGTATTTAAAAATTATAGAGACCATTGACCCTGACAGATGAATTGGTCCATGTTTTGTCTTGTAATGTTACTTTATGGTTTGTGACTGAAACTGGCTTGTAATTTTGTTCTTTGACAGGATGGACTCTAATATGAAAACCAGTGTGTCCTGTTACCATTAGTGAAATTTGACAGTCTCTTTAACCTGGGAATCTGTACATATCGTGAAAACTGGAAACTTCCTATCTTGAAATACCTTACAGAGTCTGAATTTGTTCTGACTGGACTTTGTGTGTTAGTTTTTAATGCCTTTACTTTTAATTCTCTTAAGAAGAATTAGCATTATTTAAAAATGCCTGTTGTACTACATTGTAATTCTGTATGTGTGTGTCCACTTATTCAAACTTTCAGAGTGTACTCATATCAAGTTGTTAGAAATCTGCTTTATTTCCTGATTAACCCCTGAAGTATCTTTAAACGTATTCCACTTTAATTTTAATATTAGCAATTAATGTTTTTATTATTCTTGTTTTATTTGCCATTTTTCTATTATGTAAGTTTTAAAATGACCATTTCTATAATTTCTGCCTTTTTTATTTCTAACAAGCAAGTAGGAGGGCATCCATGTCTTAATTCTGACAGCTCAGTTCTAACTCTCTGACTCACATGCATTCACACACACATACACACACACACACACATATGAATTTACTCACGAGCAAGATATATATATATATATATATGATATATATATACATTGTATGAAAGGGGGGAGAGGTGCAGATATATATATATCATCCTTTATAAGCTGTCTTAAAATGGAAACATAAAGACAAAATCAATATAATTTAAACCTTTGTTTTTTCATTCAAATTATCTAGAACAATTTACTCAATTCTCCTTTTTAAAATTAAAGCAAAGTTTTAGTGTTTAACAACATTAGAAAATGGTCTTCATAAGTTGGGACCATAAACATCCTTATACAAACAAGTCTACACATGTAAAAAAAGCAAAGGCAAAGATAAATAAAAGTAAAACTATCAAAATAATTCCTTTCATTAGATCAATAATTGTTTTGACCTTCCCTCTAATTTTAATAACTGGTAGAATTTAGACCATTCCCTTAGAAGCAAAAAACAACATGAAATTTTAAAGCTTTTTCTCCCCCTCAGATTTTCTATTAACCATTGTCAGGTTTTATTTTGAGCTGTCATCAGTGGTTTAAAATTATTCTAATAAACACCAGGAGAATATTCACTTTCATTGAATTATTCCACGTCAGTAGAGGTTATCCAAGGCAGAGATTACACTGGGAAACAAAGAATTTGTTTTCATAAAACATAGGTCTCTGCACGTAATTTTATCCAGTGAATCAGTTGTTATTGAAATAGGTACAGAAATACAAGATTGTAATGATGCCTAGGCTTGATATCTGCTGGGATAATTCAATTTCTGAGCATATTTCTTTGAGTCACACTCTACTGAAGACAACCCAACGCTTGTTTGAAACATCATGGTATGGTATTTGCCTCTGAACATATTCATGTTTATGTCAAGGTTCAGGAGCCAGCAAGCCAGCACTCTTCTCTGATTGTGTGTGTGTGTGTGTGTGTGTGTGTGTGTGTGTGTATGTGTCTGTGGTGTATACTTTAACACCAGTAACCAGTGCCTTCTAAAGTTTCCATTCAATATGAATTAATACCTTTTTTTCTGTTTTCCTACTACTCGGTGACTTCCACTAACACATCCTGTAACCTTTCACTTATACTGCACTCCCCGTCCACCAGTCCCTCAACTCGACCCTCTCCATCCCTCATGTTCCCATCCCCTTCCCCACCCTCCTACACCCCCTCCAAGTTTACCCAAGAGATCTGAACTATTTCCCACTCCTGAGGTCCTCCATGTGTATCTGTCTTAGGGTCCTCCTCTTTACCTAGCTTCTTTGGGATTGTAGATATGGCCTGGCTATCCTTTCCTTTATGTCTAGTATCCACTTAAGAGTGAATACATGTGTTTGTCATTCTGAGTCTAGAGGGAGCCATATTAGGGGAGAAACCTGGCGCTATGCCCAGGTATCCACAAGGATGACCCCAGCTAAGATTCCTAGCAGTAGTGGAGAAGATGCCTGAACTGGTCTTCCCCTATAATCAGATTAGTGACTACCCTAATATCATCCTTCATCCAATAACTGATAGAAGTAGATGCAGTGACTCAGAGCCAAGCACTGGGATGAGCTCCTGGGGTTCAGCTGAAGACAGGGAGGAGGGATCATATAAGCCTGGGGGGGAGGGGCGCGGGGGGGGCAAGATCATGATGGGGAAAATCACCAAAACAGCTGACCCGAGCTAGGGGAAGCTCAAGGACTCTGAACTGACATCTGGAGAACCTGTGTGGGATCAAATTAGATCATCTGAACGGGGGTGACAGCTATGTGACTTGTTCTGTGGACCTGTGTGGGACCAAATTAGATCCTTTGAATGGGGGTGACAGCTATATGACTTGCTCTGTTGGTGGGGGGCCTGGAAGTGGGACCAGGACTTATCCTGGGTGTATGAACTGACCTTTTGGAGCCCATTCTTTATGGTGGGATACCTTGCTCAGCATTGACACAGGCAGGGTAGGGACTTGGTCCTGCCTCAACTTGGTATGCCAGACTTTGTTGACTCCCCAGGGGAGGCCTTACCACCACTGAGAAATGGCTGGGGGTGGGAAAAGGGGAGGTGCAGAAGAATTGAGGGAAGGAGAACTGGGGTTGGTATGTAAAATGAAAAAAATTCAATTAAAAAAATAGGAAAACAAAAACAAAGAGAAAGATTGACAAGAAGACAAAAAAAAATTCTACCTTATGCAATGTCAAACAGTAGCTCAAGACAGCAAGTAAGTGCAAACCCAGCCCTCCCAACACAGAACGCTATGAAGGGAAATTTTAGAAAATTTTAATATCCCTTCTTTAATTGATTTAATTGATACTTGTTGACTACATTTAAGAGAAAAGGTAATTTTAATTAAAAGTAATGTACGCATTGCAATAAAGAAAGATTTCATTTACTATGTGATATGAGAAGTCCTTCTGTATATGTGTCGATTTTATTGGTTAATGAATAAATCTGGTTTTGGCCAGTGACTTAGCAGAAATAGAACTAGGCAGGAAAACTAAACTGAATGCTGGGAGAAAGAAGGCAGAGTTAGTGAAACACCATGTAGCCACTGCTGGAAATAGACCAGCCAGAAACTTGCCAGTAAGCAAAGACACATGGAGATACACAGATTAATAGAAATGTGTTAAATTAAGATGTAAGAATTAGACAATAAGAGGCTAGAGCTAATGGGGCAAGCAGTGATTTGATTAATACAGTTTCTGTGTGGTTATTTCAGGGCTGAGAAGCCAGGAACGAGCAAGCGGGCTCCTATAACTATGGGGTTTTCTTCCTCCTTCCCTCAACCACGTGCCATTGTTTGAGTCATAACCTTCCAGAATATTGCATGATAATCTTTCATATACATTAGCTCTCTAAATTGTTCTAGATATTTTTAAATGAATAAACAAAGGTTTAAATTATATTGACTCTGCCTTAATGTTTCCACTTAAGTCAGTTTGCAAAGTCTGCTGAGTTTTCCAGAGTGAAGCACCAACGAAATAGATTCTGACTTTGGTTATTATCCTAGTAACAGAGATGATTCTAGGGACGATGCTTCTCCTTTTGAAAATGAAAGCAAAATTTTTGTAGTTAATGACATGATAAAATGTTCTTCATGAGATGGAACCATAAGCATCACTGTTCATATTGAATGAGGGACTTGAGGGAAAAAACACCTCATGGCCACATCTCCCCATATCACACAGAGCTAATTGCCACATGTGCAAAAAAGTAAGATGTGTCTCATAAGTGTTTCCTTACAATATTTTTTGGGGGGGTTAAACGTGTCTATCAGACACATGGTAATTTAACACCTTCATTCAATCTTTCTAATTCCTTACTTATAAAACTTTTGTCAACTATGAGAGCATGTCTGTAATAATGTGCTTGAAAAGTTATAATGGCAATGAGGCCAAATTTGAAATTTATAGCTAATCTTATTAGAAAATATAGGTATTTTACTAGAAAAGGATGTATGTGTACATTCATTAAAACAGAGGCAGATCTATACTGGGCTCTCCTTGCTGTACATGGCATTTATTAGCAATAACTTCTAAAGAATCTGCAGTTCCCAGGCTCATCAACGTGGCAATACTACAAGCTGAACGTTCTGTCTGTTCATCTGAATGCTAGCATGGCTGCCAAGTTGACCTAGCAGTGACCTCCAAAACTTCAGACTACGAGTCCAAACAAAGTGAGAGCCAATCCCAGACTCTCCCGTTCCACTCCTACTTTTCCTGCTCTCTGTGCAACTCTTTCTTTGGTTTCAGTGTCTTTCCCCTGTCGCAAAATACAGCTATAGCTCCAGGTTTTCCTAGTTTAAGGCTTGAAGATAGGAACACATGTTTTCCATGAGTCTACACATACAGGAAGACGATGTGGTAGTGACCCTGAGGAAAGGAAGCAGGAACAGGGTGACAATTAGGATCTGGACCTACAGGGCTCACACTTCAGAGGGCAGAGGTCTTTTAAGAGCCAAGGATATAATGCCTGAATAGATATGTCCATTCATGTTGTTCTCCTGGGTCACATGACCTTCAGCACCACACACCTGTATCCTCGCAGGATCAAGGCACCATCTCATGAGCTGTGCATACAATGCCTTCGTTTCTTGTACCTCAGATGTCAGTAGGGGCTGATTTATTAAAATATATGCAGTGAGTGCTTTTATTTTTTAAGCATAAATTGCACAGTGGCTTAATTTTATTTGCTACTGTAAAATAGCTGTAATATCACGGCAGGTATGCCAAGCAAGGTTAGCATGCACATCTGATAGATAGCTCACACACAAAAGGTATGTATCCATGACAACTAAGCCACTAAGAACCCATGATTTATTGGTATGTGAATAAGATGCTCCTCTGCGGTATGTACATTTTTTAAGAAACTGACTTGCAGTTATCCACGTGAAATTTATGTATCTACAAGCATAACCGCATTACAGATTGTTGAACTTGTTTATAATTTAATTTACAAAAAGTATTCGGATTTTTCATGCCTAAGAAGTAATACTGGCTGGAATATTGTTTTCTGTTCTTTGCATTGATTTTTATGTTGAGGTAAAGTGGCTTTATTTTATTTGTTTTGTTTTCTTGGGCTTTTAGAGGAGAAAGAAAGTCAAAGGCAAGAGATTTTTTTTTGAATAGATTGTCAAAAATTGCAGGTATTAAGTTATTGTATTCTTGTTTCGGTAAGAACAGAATAGATTTGAATTTACAATTTAGCTCTGGATAATTCTCTGGTAAGGTTTAACCTTTACTAATGTGCATTCCCTTCCCTTCTCTACTCCTGTCACTGTTGGATGGGATGACAACCTTAAGTTCCAAATGTGCCTCCGTTTACCTTATGCAGAAATTTAGAGCAGATTATAAAACTCAGGAATTATTTACAAAAGATTTTAAAACAATAGAAAGATCCAACCATTATGCTCTCCATTGCTATGATTTATACGAAGTTATTAACATATATTGATTGGCATGGACATTATGGGCATCTTGAGAGACTGTCTTACCTGCAGAGCTCAGGTGCCTATGGTCTTGATCTAACACTCAAGTCCAGGCCTTTATTTCCTCAGATTTCTTTTCCTATCTTCTGATTAACAGCCTCAGCTCCATTCAAACTAGATCAATTATTTATAAAATCTATCTCCAGGATCCAATACACTAAGGATACATGGTTAGTGATAAATATTAAAGAAGAGCATTTACATGCCTAATAGGGCAAATCCTGGGGTCACAGGGCCTGTTATCATTTTCTAATAAAAATTTCCTTGTAATTTATTTGAAGTTTAGCTAGAGGGTCTTCCACTGCTATCGGGAGTGGTGCTGGTCAGATGAAAATCACTCAGCTTCTCCTGTGGAGTCAATACACAGGAGTAAGATACACAGAAGTACACCTTATTTCAGTGCTGCGAGGATGATAAGGGCATAAAGCTAAAAATATCTGTAACTTGAGGAATAAACACAGAGTGGTAATGGAATAATAAGCAACCTTGCACTTCCACTGTGTGACTGTAAGACAAGGTGGACCTTTTTGAAGTTGTGTACAAAATTGTATGATGAGGAAGAGGACACTGAAAGTCGGGGCAAAATGTGAATATTATATCTGATGTAACTGTGGTTATTGGAAAGACATTACACACGTACACAGGTTGAAAAGAAACAGCCATAGTGATCATAACTAAGGAATCTATCAGGGACATACTGGGGACAGGAAGAAACTTCAGAGACAGTAGAGGTACATGTATCAGCAGGCTTCTGCCTGAAAGTCATGAATGAGAGAAAGGAAGAAGACCAAGCAGAATTCAATTGTCAAGGTCTTATTTTATTAGGGAACAAGTACCAGTATATATAGTTCCGAAATGGGGAGCTTGGCTTGGGGTGGGGGGTTGGGACTTAGGGCAGTGAGCAGGAACTGGGGGTAATAAAATCACCAGCTAGCACACCTGTGTAAACGGAAACATTCTTTTGTGGATAGATAACTTTGGAAGAGGGGCTCTCTGAAAACATCCTTAAAACAATGGTCTCCGTATCTCTGTTAGCTTCGTAGAATCAATAGCCCTCGCTGGCTCTGTTAAACATTCTAAGTCAAAGGTCTTTGCTAACCTCCTGCTATACCTTTTTTAGGGCAAGGGTCCCTGACACTTAATTATAGCTAAGTCTGAGGTGTCCGTTAGAACCAGAAGAGTAACAATCATGCATAATACTAAGAGACATAAACATGAAAATGAAACAAGTGGAGATGACTTCAGAGATGCTTTAGCAGAAAGTCAGTCCTGGCTGGTCTTGCAGAGGACACAGGTTCAATTCTCAGCACCCACATGGTGAGTCACAACTGGCTGGGGATTCTGATGTCCTATTAGACTCTACAGACATTTCACCCATGTGGTGCACAGAAATGTGTGCAGGGAAGATATCCATATGCACAAAATAGAATATAATAAGATGATAATAAAAATTAATAGAGGGAAAGGAGTACAAGTAAAGCAATATAGAATATTTCACTGACTTAGGTATTAGAAATACGTAAAATCAAAGGATTATATTTGCAAAAAGTAGCTGAGATTGTAAAGTTACTATGGAGATTGAAGCCACTAAATCTTTGTTAATGGTAAACTATATTAAAAAATCCATATGGACTGATAAATAATTTGATAAGGTAATAAGAGGGACAGATTCAAATACAAAATATATTTTCTACATATATACAGATATTTATTTATTATAGGTTATATATATATATCATTATATATGTACATAAATTGTAGGAGGAGGAGAGTGGCCCTGCTTTTGGTCCCAGCCACCCAACTCCCAGCCGCCTGACTAGCTTAACCCCTGAAATAATTACACAGAAATTGTATTAATCAAATTACTGCCTGGTCCATTATATCTAGCCTCTTCTTGGCTAACTCTCACATCTTGATTTAACCCATTTCTAATAGTCTATATACCACCAAAAGATCATGGCTTACTGGGAAAGATTCAGCATGGCTCTCTCTGACTCTGCTTTCTTCCTCCCAGAATTCAGTTCTATCTCCCTGCCTACATGAGTTCTGCCCTATCAAATGTCCAAGGCAGTTTCTTTATTAAACAATGAAAGCAACACAAATACAGAAGGACTTCCTACACCAATAAATCATTACTTATATATTATATAATTTTCTGACTTTTCTGAGTCAAATAAATGAAACCCAGAAAGCATATGTGTATGAGTATTTTAGGAATATTATGAAGAGAAACTAGACAGGGCAAGGAGTAGTTGGACCTTTTCTTCAGGACCACTGGTTCCCCAGTAATAACAGAGAGATTTATTGCAAATTATAAAATCTTGGGCATAGATTAGACTTGTAAGTAACTAACTTTTATAACTTAAGTTAGGCAGTTTCTATTAATCTAAGCATTGCCCCGTGGCTCTTTGCTCTATGTGTCCACCAGCAAATCTTGCTCCCTATGTGTATTCTGGTGACTCTGCCTGTCTTCTTTCTGGACTTCTCTTTGTCTGACTCTTCTCCCTATACATTCTGTCTAGCTGGCTAGTGACCATTTAGATATTTATTAGACCAATCAGAATGTACCGTGACAAAGACACATCTTTACAGTGTACAAGCAGATTACACCACAGTTACAAGGTTTAGTGCAATTGACCCTGCTTCCTATATTGATGGAGATGAGTTGGAAGTGTGAGAATGAAGGGGGGGGCTACTTTCCTCTTTGTCTTTGATTCCTTGTAGATTTCCCTTTGATGCAATGTCAATGTTCTCCATATTCAAAAACAGCTTTGAAAGAAGACTAATCGGGCGGTGGTGGCACACGCCTTTAATCCCAGCACTCAGGAGGCAGAGGCGGTCGGATCTCTGTAAGTTCGAGACCAGCCTGGTCTACAAGAGCTAGTTCCAGGAAAGGCTCCAAAGCTACAGAGAAACCCTGTCTCAAAAACCAAAAAAAAAAAAAAAATAAGAAAGAAAGAAGACTAATCATACTAAAATAGGAAGCAAAGGTTAACAACACAGTTTCATAGTAATCACCATCAATGAAATAAGCAGACTGAGGCCCCCAGTATATAGTACCATTCTTCTAAAGAGAGTACTTGGATTTCCTAACTTGGCCATGAGGAAACCAAACATCAATGTCATTGACTTTACTGCTACCCGTATCTGTTTTCACTGTTCTAGGAACAGTCCTGAAATCAAGCCATGTATCCCATGATGTCACAAAAGTAGTTACATTATGGTTTCCTCAAAGATAGGTACTTATGGGGAAAACAACTATCAAATGGAAGAATGAAAATTGCTGTTTGGGCGATTACTAAAATACAGTAACACAGTATGTTGTGAGTTTCTAGTTTTGTCTTGGGTGACTTACGGGCATTCTTTCCACAACTGGGTGACCTAGGTAAATGCCAGATTTGCCAGATTGGTCTCCATGTTAAGGTCCAGACCAGTTTCCAGTTTTGCTATCCCATAACATTAACCGTTACACCATAAATCAACAAAAAAGCAAACCAATATAATGTAGAAGAAATAAAAGAACACAATATTATATATATATACATATATTAGAATATTAGCTTAAAATATTGTAGAGTTTGATTTTCCATTTTTCAAACTCTTAAAATTAGAATACCTTCAAAACAACAATTGTGATAAACTTCTGTCAGTTTTGTAAGTGGGCCTGGTGTGCTTTGTGAGAGACTTATGTCTTCACCACCACTTTCTCCACAAAGTGTATATTACCAGTCTCTTCCTGCATTCATGGAAAGAGCTTCTTTGTAATGGGCACATGCAACATCCAGGCAGGACGTTAGTTACCTGTATTGCCTGCGTGATCCCTTCAGGTAACATTTTACTGCAAAAGTCGTGAGTGGCCTCACACTGACAGCATGATAGGATGATAGAGTAAAAACATCAACAATGTCGGCTTTCCACACATTTAGAAATGGGTGAGAGATGAAAATGAGAATACGTTACTGGCAACTTGTCTCATGAAACTTGACTGTGAAGAAGAGTTGAATTCATAGATGAGGTAGCATGTAGAGTCAACTGAGCTCTATTTTTCTTTATATAGCTGTGTTTAGATAGTTACTCCGTTCATACACTGAGGGAAAATAGGCATTTTTTTTTACTGGCAAATGGGTCTTAATAAATAAACAGAGCCGGGTGGTGGTGACACACGCCTTTAATCCCAGCGCTCGGGAGGCAGAGGCAGGCGGATCTCTGTGAGTTCGAGACCAGCCTGGTCTACAAGAGCTAGTTCCAGGACAGGCTCCAAAGCCACAGAGAAAACCTGTCTCGAAAAACCAAAATAAATAAATAAACAGCCAAATTTTCAGCTTTTAAATGTTTAGATTTTGAGTGTGTGAGAGTGTACGTATCTCCATTTTTGCCACTCAGAATGATTTTGTAGAATACAACCTGTTTGCACATAAAAATAGGTTCCATATGTACATGCAGGAGAATATACACACATGAACTACATGTGTGCATACAGATATAAAACCTTCAATGTGTGAAAGATTAACAACCTCTTAAAATAATAGTAGTTGATCACACAATTTTCATGACTACAATTCAAAATATGAGTTCATCTTCAAATACTGCCGAGAAATCATACCCAGAAATAGGAATGGATATGCGGATATAGCAAAGTATTCTTCATTCTCTGCAAAATAATTGGCAGTTTTTTATGGTAAATATGAAATATTTTGGATTAAGCACATAAAGAGAAATATGAATGTTCCAAAAAGCTAGTGAGCTAAGAATAAAAGAACTATATTTCATACTCACTGACAAGTTTCTTTAGAGGCTAGATAAAAAGAAAAGACAAGCAGATGTACCCAGCGAGGGTTCCTGTGGTGGAGAACGTGGAGGACAGGGTGTGGTACTGGGAAAGGCAAGGATGGCGGGATTTTATTAAATAAAGAACCATGGTGTCTGTGTTTATAGGAAAATGGGACATTTGCCCAGATGGAGCACTGCTACTGTTTCTGTGACAAAATACTGAGGCAAAGGAAAGTCAAGGCAGAAAGGTGTTATTTGGGCTCACTGTTCAGGCGTGCAGCCCCCTATGGTGTGAATGTCACAGCGGCAGGAGCTCACTTACCGTGTTCAAACAGGAAGCAGAGAATGTGGTCTGCGGGGCATGCGCAGCTCAGCTTCTGCCTGCACCATCCTGGAATCTGGCCTGGGAACAGCCCCACCCACCTCAATTAACACAGGCTCATCTCCCACGTGATTCTAAACTCTGCAAAGCTGACAACAGACAGTAACCATAATCACCATACTACACAGCCACCACGCATTCATTCCTTTACAACATGAAGGTGGTAGGAATAGCAGGGTTGTGTCTCTGGTCTGCATCCTGGGACTCTGGAAACTGTCCTGCCTGGGTCCAGGCTCCTGTCATTCTCATTCCCTTTTATCTCCATTCCTGCTGGCACTCCATCTCTTCTTGAGTTCACTTTCTCTCTAGAAACAGGATGCTCCACTGGGCGGCTCTCCATTCACCCCCTCTCAAGTTTCCCTCCTATTTCAAGCTGCCTTCTCCTCCCCTTTTCTCCATGTCTAGATGCTCTGAACCATCATCTATGCAGCGTCTACTCTTTTTCCTCCACGTCTTTTTTGATTTATGTTCTTCATTTTTTTTTGCAAATATTTACTTGGTTTGTCATCTGTGTCAGTGACTAATCTCGGCTCTGGGATTGCAGATGTTCACCCAGTAGATTGATTCCACAGTCTTAGGAGCCTTACATTTCAACTGGGATTGAGGCAAAATAAAAAAAAAAAAAACAGTGATCAAATAAATATTTGCCAGATGTTAGACAATGCTGTGCTGCATGGTAATTACATGACAAATATTCCAAGCAACTCCCAAAACGATATATGGTGTTGCTGTTGTCCTTTGTTGCCTCGCAGAAACACAGACACAGTGTTTGGCAGAACCGAGCTGCGTCTGGTCTGGAAGCCAGCCCCTTAGGACTAGCTCTCAGCGTTCTAGAAGGTGCTATGCAAGCTGCCAAGGGAGAAAAGTGATGCCCGGCGAAGCACCAGAGAGGTTCCACCTTATGCCAGTTTTCAAACCATTTTTCACCCAGTGAGGCCTTTCTTCACAAGTTCATTCTCTTCCTTACTCATCTTCCACCTCTTCTGCGTCAACCTTTGTGTTTGCATTCAGTGTGGGAGAATGGTCTAGGTCAGTCTACTAAAGTGTGTTCACGGTCATGTTCCCTGACTTTCCTTTTGTCCGGTGATATATTGATTGCCTTCTTCCTCCTGCTGGGTATAGCATTTTTTAGGTTGGCAGTTCTTTACTTTTAGCTGCGGAAATATGTGGCAGCCTTCCGTATGGTTGCTCTAGCTTCTGATGCAGTCAGCTGTCCTCTCAGCTCTCTCGTCTTGTAGGTAATACTTTATTTAGTTAAGACAGCTGGAAAAGGTTTCCCAAGTCGTTAGCCGTTTGATAATGGTGTGTCTTGACGTCTATTCTTATATATTTTCTTAGTTTGTTTCACTTGGAGTTTTTGCTTGTGCCCCAATCTGCTTTTTGAATATGTCGTGTATGTCTAGCCCCAAATTTTAGAAATACCGAACTATTTCCTCAAATACTTATTTAGTAAAAGCTATCCCCTGTTGCCTTTTATTTTCTTTCCTTTTGGGAATTTGAAGAAAACAGGATCAGACCTCTGGTTTAACACTTCCTGTTCTGCCTCCTCTCTCTGTGCTGCTCACTGAAGTTGTGTTGTTGGTGACGGCAATCTTCTCACTGCCTCTCCTCTTTTATTTTTTCAGGTTGAAACACTTTGGATTTTGAGGTGAGGGCTAGCCGGGAAGAGGCTAGAGATAATGGGCAAGGCAGTATTTGAATTAATACAGTTCTCCTGTGGTTATTTCGGGCAAGCAACCAGCGGTTGAGCGGGCCGGCAGCTGGGGGCTTGGGAGCCAGGCGCTGGGAACCTACAACACACACCTGCCCCCCACATACCTCTCACCTAATTACAACAGGATTTAGACTTGATGAAGAATTTATGGTTCAAACACTGATGTTAGATTGTATTGATGTCATTTGTTTTACCATCCCCAAAAATGGCACACGTAACCTGAAGAGTGGTGTTTCACCCATTACTTGAGGAGCCTGTAATCCTAGCATAGAACCCACTGACACTTGGAGAAGGCTCTCTTGCCAAGTGCGTGGACTGGTAGCTCTACCTCTCCACCTGGAAAGATATGAAAAGACTGCGGAATGCCTGACAGATTGATTGTGACAGCAAGATTTTCTTAAGAAATTTGGTACTATAGGATGAAGTAGTAATGACAGGATGGCTTATTCCTCAGCACAGTGAAACACAGAGACATGAGTTTCCTATTCTCCTTCTGTCTGTAAAGGGAGGTGTCTAGACTCTCAGTTGAACTTTGTGGATATGACTTTGAGTCTGGCCATGTTTTCCTGGGGTATCACTGAGACAGATGTGTTATTATCAAACATTTTCTGTCATGCTACATTGGGAAATGTGTAAATGGTTTGAATCTTATCTAATATATTTATCTACATATAAATTTAAAAGTCATTTATTTTTACAAATATTTTGTGGAGGCAAGTTTTTACCAAAGTACACATGGAGATCATTAGACAACACGCAAGAGCCAGGTCTTCCTTCCACCATGCAGGTGCTGGGAGGCAGACACAAGTTGTCAGGCTTGGGGGTAGCACCGTCATCAGCTGAGCCACTGCACAGCCCAACTGCCCAGAATTTCTGCTCGGTTTTTATAAACCTTCTCTTCAGGAAAAGGGTATCAATTTATGTCATAGGTAGCTGAAAGACCTCCATGCTCATAGATAGGAAGAACCAATTTTGCAAAAGTGGCCATCCTACCATAAGCAGCTTTGAGATTCCGTGAAATCCAAATCTAAGTTTCAAGCCATTCTTTACATAAATTTTAATAAAATATCAAAAAATTACTTAGCAGCACAGAAATCAAGAATATTCTATGTAATAATGAAAACAAAAAGAAAACTATATGAAAAATGGTCTTTCCTGATTTCAAACTATACTGCAGAGCCATACTGATTAGAGCAGCATAGCACTGGCACAGGCACACATTGACTAGAACAGAGGATTCAGGTATAAGTGAATGCAACTACTGTAACATGAGGGGCCTGCTTGTTGGGGTTACTGTCCCGCCCAGTACCCCACAGCCGGCAAGCCCCAAAGAAAATCACACAGAGAGTCTACATTAGGTTATAA